>RCHF01001984.1:0-22869 GCA_003987895.1 Neonothopanus nambi | reverse complement strand
AGCTTAAGAAATCTGGAAAATAGAAAAGCAAATTCAGCTCACCTATACTCAAACTGCAATTCTGCTGGTTCAAAGGTCCATGCATTTCGATCCCACCAGACTAAGGTTAAGAACCCATTTTTTTCGTTTGCTTCCATAGATAAATGACCAAGGACAAGTGGCCATTTTTTCTGTTCAATTCCATAGGTAAATGACCCAATTGCTGTATCAAATTTATTACTCACCTGAAATGGTCAGTAGATCATCATGGTGAATCCAGGAGCTTTCCACAGCAAATGTAAAGAATACCTGGTATCACGCCAGCCTGAGTACAACAACACTGTGGCTGCAGACCATGGCACAGAGAAAGCTATGGAGATCATCCACAGCTATTTCCTTCATTTTCCTCCTGAAAAGCCCAAGTCTTGGGAGCCTACAGATGAAGATCTTGCCAATGTTGACGACAATGCAGCACCTCCAGAGCCTCCTCAAGCAGACCTTGCTGCTATGTCAGATGAAGAGCAAGAGAAACACCTGAAGAAGACGAAGGAGCTGGCTGAGTTTGTAAAAGACAAGCAGGAGGTTAGTACATATTTACCTAATGTGTCGCATTCACAAGTCATCTGACCCTATGTTCCTCTTCACGTGCATCTATGCACATTTCTCTCCTTGTCATCGTCGTTGCGCGCATTTCCTTGTATTTGCTGCCTGTCTATACTGTATGTTTGCCAATACTCATGTTTCAACCCTGTACGATTCTCGCCGATATTCCATTGCTATAATTCTCGACGATAATGATACTCACATCCTGTCTCCATATGGCCATCAGCAAATTCAACGTAAATTGAAGTATGAACAACAAAAAGTGGGAGGGAAGCTCGGTACCAACAAAGCAAAGAACGACTCGTTCGAGCTTCTGATGCGTACACTCACTGGTCAATCAGTGGTGAAACCTCAAGCCTTATCAGCTAGCAACTACTGGGTGAGAGAGAATGAGGAGAAATACCATGATGAATATGAGGCGAAGCTTGAGGAATGGCGGAAGAAGAAGAAAGGGGACCATAGCAAGAGTGAGCCGGTGACGTTGAGGGCAGAAATTGTGAAGAAATGTTGGACCGCGTTGAGCAAGGACAAGCAGCAGGCATGGGAGGTGAAAGCAAAGGAGCACCATGCAAAGGAGGTTCAGGAATGGGAGAAAAAGGTTGGGGAGCTGTTCTCGAAGGACCCTGTGCAACCACAAGGGTACGTTAGTTTACTTTTTGACAAATGTGTACTCACCTTGCGCTTTAGATGTATCTCCGGCTTGGCTGCCTTCATTCAGCCTATTCTTGATGCTGTTGCAGAACCCACTGGATGGCAAGTCACTTTCATCACTGGAGGACCTGAACCTGCGGATCAGGGACATCTAAACATGATCAGGTATGTTTCATACGATATTTCAGTTGTCATACATTTGCTGACTGTCGTAGTGTGCATGCAGGTACCACCAAAGAACAGGTGAAGCTCAACTTTGGCACTGCTATGCGCCAGCAATACAGAGAGAAGATTCAACCAGTGTTTAGTGAGTATCTCAAAATGTGTTATAGTGAGTAATCATCATATTGTCGAGATGCTACATTGCTAACTAACTACAGGCAAAGAAGACTGCCTTTCACGTGCATTGGGACAGGGCATGCTCAAAGGAGTCAGCAAGGTTAGAGAAGACTGCGACTCTATGGTAGAAGCACTGGGGATGAAAACGCCAGATGCGCAAAGCACTAACACTTCCGACACTCAAGCTACGGCGACCCAACCTTCATCCACACCCAAGGAGCACCCTCCCAGCATGAACACTTCATCCATGCCCAAGGAGCACCCTCCCAGCATGAACACTCCCAACACTCAAGCTGTGGCGACCCAACCTTCATCCACACCCAAGGAGCACCCTCCCAATGCCGTTGGCAAACCCAACGTCACAAGTGAGCTGAATGCTCCTACAGTGTCACCTCAGCCTAGCCCAGCACCCTCCCCTCATCCTACCCCACTCAATAGTCCTGGCCTGTGTCCATCACCACCACCTCCTATGAGCCTGGAACCTTCTGTGAAAGCTGGGCCTGATCCTGTTGCGCTCAAACAAAGGACCAGCAGGAGGGACGTTGAAGATGGTGAAGAAGAGAAGGAGGAGCCAACGAAGAAGCATACTTGGATCGACAAGGTGAGCACTCGAGGAGGAAGAGTGATTGAGCCTGTACCGAAGAACCTTTTAGATAACGATAGCATCAAGGAACCCATTTCCCCTCCGAAACTCAACTTTGACCCTGTGAATCTTGACCTCACCATCTGCCCAAGTGCTCTGGACACTCCCAATTATGTTCATGCTGCCCTGGAGATGCTCAACAAGATTGAGGGAAATGACACTTGGCGTTCCGCAGTGTATAAGTGGGTCGCATTCAAGTATTGCCAAAACTTCAACCGTAAAGGGTCATTAGGCAGGGTGAAGCTTTGTCCAGGAGTAGTCAGAGACTGGATCGAGTGAGCACAACCTGCCAATTATGCACCCCCTATCAATGCCACCATTGTGGAGCGAGGGTTCAGACGATGGTATATCTTCATCCAGCCGAAGTGGCAAAAACCCAACGATGACCTCAACTTCTCTAGGGACCAGAAGAAGGATTATTTGGCATTGCATCAATCTGGCCCTAATGGCCTACTCAATGTTCTAGCTGCACTTTATTTCTGGGACATGGGGATTAAGCAAATGGTGCCAGAACCACCATCACAGTTCAGGATCCGGGAGGCGAAGGAATCAGCCAGACAGAACTGGCAAGATTGGCTGGAGGACTTTGAATTTGTCTTGGATGTACTCATTTCGTGATCATACTCATTTTGTGTTACTTGCAGCTATTGTAAAATGGTAGTAACTATGAAAAATACTTCTTTGTCTTGCATTCCCTTTTCCTGAAGCATATCTGAAGTGAGATTGCATTTATAAATGAGTGTCCTTTTGGTATATAGCTCACTGAGAATTTAAAATCAAGTAAAACTACATGGGTATGATGGACTTAGAATTTCGTGTTGTGCTACTACATTAGGAAAAGATGAGTCTAGACCTGAATAGAAATCCTGTGATTCACTGCTACCTGGGTATGAGGGACTTAGAAATTTTGAGCTGTGCTACCACATTAGGAAGAGATAGGCCTAGACCTGATTAGAAATCCTGTGATTCACTGCCAGATCAGTGCTGATGGATGCAGAGCTGACGGAGATTGATGGTATAACGGAAATGTCCGGAATTTGCAGATTTATTCCAAATAAAGATGAGGTGTACAGTGGCAGTGCAAAAAAAGCCGGAAAAGGTGTGGAAGTGCTTATTAAGCTGCCCTATATGGAATGATATTTTGACCTGCATGATGTATCAGACTGCCATGTTGCTCCCCTTTATAGGATAGGAACTTTTACCTTCATGATGTATCATAAAATATGGTATACTATACTTCTTGATATATGATTCTAGCTGTTATGGCTGTTTCTTCATCAATTTGATGTGAATATTAGAGTGACCCTTGCACGTAGGTTTATCGGCATTTGGAGTAGTGACAGCAGTGGCAGTAGCAGATGGATTCACAAGAGCATACTTGCTTATGAGGGATTGAGGAAGCTTATATGTCAGACCATCAGACAAGGTGAGAAAAACATGAGGAATATCTGAGGGTGGTGTATCCCTAGACATAGGAATTTTGTATTGTGCAGGGAGTTCTTTGTGTTCACTACTCGATGACGCTGATTCACCAGCTTCAGAGGGTGCTTCACAATCGTTTTGATCCTGTTCGCAATTGGTTGAAGGCAGTTCGCAACTGTTGTTTGATGTTTTTGTTGTCATAGCAGCATCAGAAGGTGTGGATGGTAAGGAATTATCGTTGTCATTTGCAGGGACATTGTGAGTGGTTGTAGGGTTTACACCTGAAGCCTTATTGGCTGTACTGATCCACTTGTTAATGTACAGTAGTAGTGGGTTGTTGATGCCAAGTGAATCTCCTATGGTATCTGACTCATCATCACTAACCTCTTCTATTTCAACCTCTCAATGCTGTTCGATGACTAGCAAAGGGGTTTCATAGTCGAATTCAGATTGATCCACAATAGCTGCTTGCAATAGGGATCCAGGGGATAGCGTTAGTGACAGTGTTCACCAGTCGATGAGAGGATTATGCTCCTGTAACCAAGGGAAACCTAGGACAACTGGTGCTGAGGGGTGTAGTTTCGTGATGAGGAAGATTAAATGATGCATGGTTCCATCTTCGAAATGGATATCAGCCTCCAGTTCTTGGGTAACATCACCAGCTGAAGTATCCTTTCCATCAAAGAGTTTGAGCTTTATAGGTTTCAGGAGTGTATGAATGCTTTGAGAATAGAGGTTCGCAACAGATGTATTGATGAAAGATTGCGTAGCACCTGAGTCTATCAGTGCATTATTAGGTAGTGAATGGTTTGCGTCGAGAGAAACTGGTATCATGAGAGAAAGACGATCATTGGAATGGAGGTATTGTACCCCCTCCCTAATGTCAACTGCCTGCAGTTGTATGGAATCATGATCAGGGCTCAGTTTGTTTCTGTCCCTGACTGAGTCCCCTGTGCTTTTCCCTGGTCCTCATCTTCGAGTTCCAGTTGCAGCAGTATAGGCTCATCGTTTCCTCACCTGTAGCTGCCAGTCCAATGTATCATTTAAGGGTACCTACTCTGTCAGGGTAACATATCAAATAGGGTAGTTTTCCTGCCAGCCAAATTGAGTATCTTGCTTACAAAATAGCCATACTCCGGCATGTAGCTGAGTTTGAAATTGTTACAGAGGGCTGTCTGCACGCTTTGAGACCCTCTTTTTCCCACACTCTACAGGTCTGTTCTAGGATACTTTTTTCCCACAGACTGTAGCACACTCCAGGTGCGCTCTGGAGGGGTTTTTTCCCACAGTCAGTGGGTGCACTTTAGGTATGCTTTTCCCACAGTCCATGGACAGACTACAGGTCCGCTTCAGCTTTATTTTTTCCCACAGTCAGTGGGTGCACTTTAGGTATGCTTTTCCCACAGTCCATGAACAGACCACAGGTCCGCTTTAGCTTTATTTTTTCCCACAGTCAGTGGATACACTTCAGGTATGCTTTTCCCACAGTCCATTGGCAGACCACAGGTCCGCTTTAGCTTTATTTTTTCCCACAGTCAGTGGGGTCTGTCCATGGACTGTGGGAAAAGCATACCTAAAGTGCACCCACTGACTGTGGGAAAAAACCCCTCCAGAGCGCACCTGGAGTGTGCTACAGTCTGTGGGAAAAAAGTATCCTAGAACAGACCTGTAGAGCGTGGGAAAAAGAGGGTCTCAAAGCGTGCAGACAGCCCTCTGTAACAATTTCAAACTCAGCTACATGCCGGAGTATGGCTATTTTGTAAGCAAGATACTCAATTTGGCTGGCAGGAAAACTACTCTATTTGATATATCACTCTGACAGAGTAGGTTCCCTTTCTGATACATATTTCTAACAGCTAAGGCTGGTTTCCTAGTGTGAATTCCAAATTTCCCCCTTGCGATTGACCAAACAGTTCATCAATTTTGTCATCATCCAGCATAGTAAAAATTCTTCTAGCTGCTTGGACTTCGGGATTGGGACAATCTCATGATATATGATCCTTTGCACCACACCTGAAGCATAATCCTTCTTGACAATGGTGTTTGCATTCTGCTTGCCACTTCTTAAGAGCTTCAGGAGTCATATCACAATTGCAATCCTGACTGTCACTGTTGCGATTTCCTGTATTCGCGTTGCCAGCCATCTTATTTCGTGCCCATGGTGGTCCCCTTTGATCT
This sequence comes from Neonothopanus nambi, assembly GCA_003987895.1. Taxonomy (NCBI): domain Eukaryota; kingdom Fungi; phylum Basidiomycota; class Agaricomycetes; order Agaricales; family Omphalotaceae; genus Neonothopanus; species Neonothopanus nambi. Next base: position 17,054 of record RCHF01001984.1, on the reverse strand, counting down.
GTTTGGGACACCAATGGCTCAGTGCTACTAGTTTGCCCTGCTCATAAGTTTTCACCATTATCCCCGTGGTCGTGGTCATAGTGGTCGTCCTCTAACTGTGCAAGATTTCCTTGGTTTGCCCTGGGGCAATTGGGCATACCAGCATTGCAATTACTGTAGTTCATTTGTGGATTTCGATATGTTCCAGTGTCATTAAAAGCTTGATGTGTACTATCAATCTCCAATAGTCATTGTCGCAATGCCATATACGTTGCAGGGACGGCAGTTTGATTAACCAGGGTGTTTCTAAGCTTGTAGTGAACCTTTTTGAGCAGATGGAAGTGAAGAGCAGCATTGTCATAGCCAGTAAGCAATGCGAATTGCTTGAAGCGAACAATAAACATTGCAAATGACTCCATTTGGGTCTGGAATAGACTTTCCAGTGCTGCTTGTGCATTGAGGCACTCATTTTGCATACTGAACATAGCACCAAATGTTTGCAAGAATTCCAACCAATTAGTTAAGGCTGGAACATTCTCTCCACAAGCAGCTAAATCTTCCAAGTTCTGATGGTATTGCTGGGCAAGATCTGTGAGATAGGACAATGCTAAAGCAACTTTCAATTTGTCTGAAGCATATAAGTTTGGCTTCGCGTGAAGAATAGTAGTTACTTGCGTAACGAATGCATGCCATTTTGTCCTATCCGTACCAGAGAATAGCAATGGTTTTCACAGCTCAAGCTTCGATTCTCTAGTAATCTTGCGATTGATCTGCTCCTGCTGTGGATCGCAACCATTACCATTACCGTTTCCTCCTCCTGGAGGTCCTTGTGGGCCTGGTGGGCCTGGTGGGCCTGGTGGACCTTGTGGACCTGGTGGACCAAACATTGCGAATGGTGGTTGAGGCGGTGGTGGTGGTCCTGGTGGAGGTGGGAGTCAAGGTGGCGGTGGCAGGGGTGGAGGGGGTCCATGAGGTGGTCCTCGAGGTGGTGGTGGTCCTTGAGGTGGACCTCCTGGTGGCAGTGGTCCTTGAGGTGGGCCTCCTGGTGGGCCTTGTGGTGGTCCTCCAGGTGGTGGAGGAGGTGGAGGTCCATATGGAGGTCCTCCAGACAGTGGTGGAGGTCCTTGTGGTGGTATTCCTCCATTCCCTCCATACATTCCTCCATTTCCTGAGCCATACGGCGGTCCTCCTGGTGGTCCTCCCAGTGGTCCAAATCCTTCCATCCTTGTAGCTTCAGGTTGACCAGCTGCAGTTGGTTGCTGATGAGCTGATCTTCCGAAACCAGCTGCAGGAGGTGTACTCATCATCGGGGGTGGAGGTGTTGGATATCCACCATATGCTGGAGCAGCGGTCTGTTGTCGTGGTGCCGAATGGTGAGAAGCTTGCGAATGATGTTCAGAGTGATGTGATGCTTGTGAACAATGGTCGGAGTGATGGGATGCTTGTGAATGGTGTGAAGAATGATGTGAATGTTGTGAACCATGAGGACTACCCAGTGCAGGGGCTGCCCAAGGGTTTCCTGATACTGGTGGAGGCGGTGGTGGTGCCATAGTAGTCCCAAACATCATTGGAGGCACTGGGGGTGCTGACGATGCCTGCTGCCATTGCGAAGGCTGCTGAGGAGTCATCTGCTCATTGCTTCCCATCATTTGAGCATTGTATCCCGGCATCCCTGGTAACAGTTCGGTTGCATCCATTGGTCGTAGAGGTGGTTGAGCTGAACGTTGCGATTCAGCAGCATTAAACTGTTGTGAATGACCTTGTACACCAGGGGATGGGCGAGATTGAGTACCAGGAGCCATAGTCTGATAGTGAGGAGGTGCTGTTGCCCTGTCAGTAGGTTCATTGAGTGTTGCACCTGGTTGTTCAGAGGTTCCTCTAGCCCAATATGGATCCAAACTGTATGTTCGTGGGTATTGCCATTGCAAAGGTGTAGAACCTGGTGCGAATTCAGCTGGAGAACCATATCCTGCTATGGTGCAAGGAAGGTTCTGCAGGAAATGATAGCTAGCGTTCACAGCAGCTCTACTGTGATCGAAATAAGTGTCGGTACCAGGGTCTGAACAATTCACAGGTGGAACAAATGTTCTGTTCCCAGATGTTGTAGGGAACATACCACAAACTTTGGGTGGTATTACTGGTGGTAAGGATTGGTGATACTCTCTATGCTCAGTTCTTGGTAGTGAAAGATCTGGAGTATGAGGATCGATACCAGGTGGTAAATTTTGAGCTGAAGTGGAATGCATAGATGACAGTTGCATGACAGTAATGGATGGTATGGGCATTGGAGGCTTCGTTTCATGGCGAACACGAGGTGGTGGACTCGCAACTTTGACCTGAGGGGGAGTTCGCACCTCTGGGTATTGCGATTGTGAAGATAGCACCTTCAAATCTTGCTCCTGCTTTACTTTAGATGAGCTGGCAGCAGCTGAAGGGTCTTTGGGTGGTTTGTTCCTCACACTCGTGTATTCATTTGGTATCTCAATGAGGAATGAAGAGCAATGGGTTTTGGCATGCATCGCGAACTTGTGAATAGTATCCTCGTTTATGACCCCAATCTCTTCATGAAGATATCATGCTACATCGTTGTATGATTTGGGTTCTATGAGGATCTTACGGTATCCGGGATTCGCACCTGGGATAAGCTGTATTGTCACTCGACCTGGAACAGTATGAATCATTTGGTTTGCGAGGGTGCCGGAAGTGGGTAGCTGTGGAGACCTTTGGTTCGCTTCAACAGATGCCTTCACCCGAGGACACATGATTGATTGTGAAGGTGGCATGCAATTGTAGCATTCAGCATTCCATGGCCACGTCGCTCTCCAGACTTGATTGAACTGCTCAGTACCAGGTTCAATTCGTCGTTCTTCGCGAATGAAACCTCTTGCAAATACCATGTACACATCATGTTTGAGAGGTGAGAGACATTCCCATGGAGGTGGTCTATCTGCTCCTTGATACCACTTGCCCATTAGGCTTCGCATCCTGGTTTCAATCAATCCAATGTTAGGAGACTTGTAAGGCCAGCTCTCCCATGCGAAGTATGTTGAGTGAAGCTCATTGCAAATGCGTTGGTCTAAGTCGCTATCGCTGAAGTATTCCTGATGAGTTGGTGATGGATCTCGACTTTCAGGTGGTACTCCATCATGAATTCTCATAGTAGGGTTGTTGTTTGGGAAGATAGGAAACAATCCTACTGGGACTTCGTCATGAGGATATACTCCAAGTTGAGCTAGTAGTGCAGGGCAACTGTAGAGTTCTCCCAACACTGATAGGAAGAAAAGATAGTTGTGCTCGTCACTGATCCACAACTGTCCAAGGGGAGATAGCTCTTCCCAGATGTAGTTCGCAGTATCTGCGAGCGCTCTTATCCACGGTATCCAGTCATAGTGACCAAGTATATCCACCCATCCTAGATTCCACAGAACTCATCAAGCAGCTCTACCAGCAATTACAAGATCAATGTTGCCATTGATGATAGCACTTTGCAGTGTCGCAACCTCTTCGTTGACCAGAGCAGTTGGATGAGTGATTCGCGAATTGGTAACGAATCACAACAGTGTTAGGCCTCGATGATCTCGTACTAGTTGTAAACCTAGATAGAAACTGTCAGTAGCGCAGAAAGTAATAATAGATACCGTTTTAACATCGAGAAAGACTGCTAGGCAGTACTTTGACGAACGTAGACCTGAGATCACAGGCTTCCTACAAGATCTAACATACACGGACTTGATACTTGGGATCAGGGACGCGGACGTTAGCAAATATGGGATCGATGTCAAAAGAAATAAAGCGAGAGCAAAGAAATGAGATTGAAAAGAGATAGAAACTAGAGACAAGATAGTAAAAATGAGAAGTAACGTTTATTTCGCAGATGAGTATTGTACATGAATATCTATGCTTTATATACTACAATGTAAGTGAAAATATATATGGTAATGGGATCTAATCATAGTAATGATGGTCCTAACTACTGGTACATACACATGGTCTCTCGTACTCGTGGTCTACCTGTGTTGAGCATTGGAAATAGTTGCTAGTGCCATAGAATTGGGATCGGAGTGTTGGAATGGGTAGCGAGACCTAGAAATGGGATCTATATGTCCAAAAAGAGGTAGGTTGACTAGCATCTGACTGGATATGGTAGGCTGAAGGAAATTTATGGCCCCTGAACTGATACAATTCATAACATTACCCCCTCCTTCAAGCCTGAGCCCTCGAAGGCTTCGAACCGCCGGCAAACTAGATGATTTGCGTCGAGAACCCAGTAATTTAGCTGTAGGCTGCGGAGATAACGTCATTTTGATCGGTGTTCCCAAGGCACCAATGATGCCGTATCTGTATGACTCAGACGGACCCACTGGTGTCAACAACAACAAATGTTGGACCTAGAACATTTTGCTTCCTGTTCTTTCGTCTTCCTCTTCACTATCCATCGATATTGACGCAGTTTTTTCAGACTCTTGCTAGTAACTATACGATGTCTAGCCAACAGCGACGCCGACAGATGGAGAAAGATCAACGCATAGAGGCCGCCTGATCCCAAGCTAGTCAATTCCAATCTGCCTTGCTTGACCGTGCTGGCAAATTCAAACGACCGTCACATCAGCTTGAAGTTGAGTTCGAGAAACAACTCTCATTCATTACAGATGCCATTAAGGGGCACTGCATCCATTTGCAGATTGCTGCTGCGACTACAGAGCCCTTTTCTCTCCCAGATCTCGATGAGTTCTTCCTTGAACGCGTTCTGGACGGATCGTTTGAACAATGGCAATCGCTTCATCCAAACGATCCGCTTCTATCGTCGATTCGTGAATGTCCGCTAGTATCTCCCAGGTCTCCGAGTGTTGACTGGCCAAATGTGATTAGAGCTGCGCTCGGCCAGTCAGTGCCAGGCTATTCAGTTGTTGAATGCAATTTGTACGATCTACATCCCGGATGATCTACTCGTATTAACTGGGATGGTCGTATGCTCATGGATGGTAGTCTTCGTGAAGCATTAGCGGTCGAGATTACACCATTTGAAAGCCCCACTACAGGTAGGTTGGGATCTATATGTGTACTTCTGCAGTGGTGACCTTTGTATTGGATTAGATCTCCAATCTGACATGGTTGAAGGTGACATCGCTGGTCCTCCAATGTTGGACAATGGTGTTGAGTCGGAACAGACTATCTCCATTGACCATCCTGGCTTCAACCTTCGTTCTCTGCCTCATTGACCTGGTGCACGAATGAGTTGGGACACAAAGGGTGCGAGGGAACGGCGAGCAAAGGAGTTGAAGGCTACCAGAGTAAAGCAATTGAAGGCAGCCACAGCGTCGAAGAAATCGAAATCAAAGACTGCCTCAGCGTCGATCAAGCACAGCAAGGGCCATCGTTCGTCTCTTGTAGTCCGGTCTTCTGATGACGAAGAGTCGTTTAGGGACAACGGTAGACCTGCTCGTAACATGCATCCACCCTCCTTCACTCCCACATTGGTCTCGGGTGCTCCATCGATGGCTGCTTCGTCTATGCCCCCATCATCCGATTCCATACTTTCTCCTCACAAGTCTTCTCAATGAAAGCCTCGCAGAAACATGCGTGAGGTGTTGGATAATCGCCCGGAGCATTTATGGTCAGTGTCCGAGGCCCTCGACAGGAACATCGACATTCCGGCTGTGTGTAAGAAACCAGATGAGGTGGGTCATTTGGCAGCGTTAAGGGAGGCGTTCCATTCGGACCAGAGTCTTCAGATTACTCAGGACTGGACTAATAGGATTGGAGCTCTTTTTGTAAGTGTCCTGTTCATCAATCCCATGTTTGTGCTGGCCTTAATTGGTTATTTAGCCTCCTTGTCAGAAATGCCGTGAACGAAACAAGGAATGCTTGTGGATGTCAAGCCCAAAGGGTTGCTGCATAACCTGTGATTCCGCTCGGAGTCGGTGCACTCACACGGACGTTCTCCGCTTTCTGAAGGCCATGCATTTTAATGGTGGCAGTGCAGATGACCTTCACGTCACTTTCGAGGTACGTTTTGGGCTTTTTCTGGAATTGTTGACCTAAGTTGCATGGCAATTCAGGTGAATCGAACTCTGATATGTGGAAAGACGAAATTCGATCCCTTCAAAGATCCTGTGATCGGTGGGTGTTATGATGGTTTATACCGTCTTACAATGTCCATGACCACTCCAGGCGATGCCTTCGAACCCAACCCTGCATGTCAAGGAACTTTAGCTCAGGTGGTGGCATTTGATGCTTCCAGGCTCATGGTGACGCAAGCACTGTCCCCTAGTGCGTTAGCATCGCCAAGCACTGCTAACACTGGAACCTCGATCCCAAAGAGGCTTACAGCTATTGACAAAGGCAAGGCAAAGGAAGTTCCTTCTTTGCCGCCATCGAACCCTTCAGGTCCTGTTATTCCCAATTCTCCCTTCGATCTGTCGCGCTTTTCAACCATCTATGGACTGTTGTCCAGGAAGAGATTGTCCTCATTACGCCCATCTGGCCCTTCATCATCATTGGAGATGCATTCAGCTGGTACTTCCTCTGAGCAAGTGGCGCAACTATTCGAACAGATGCAGAATGAGGCACGGATCCCAAATCAGCCTTCTAGGAGTGCTCCAAGTGAGGTTATTGCTTTCGAGTCATCTCATTCAAAGGATGATGGTTTGCTGATGGCATCGATCGACAGTGCGATCCGTCCTATAACGCCCCCGGCTGTCCCAACTGTGACTACCACTTCCAGTCCTCCGAGGATGAGACAGAAAGCGAAGGATCAAGGTAGCGCTGGTCTTTGGAGCTCCCTTGTTCCTACTATCGTTACAATTCAGACAGCTCCCGACAGTGATTACCCTCATTCTGTTGGTTCCCCAAAAACTGTGGGGGTTAGTGAATCCGAAGCTGAAGTTCCTGGTTCTTTCATTGATGACCCCACCGCTGCCATGCTTGCTGATCCAGAGGTCGGAATCGAAGTTCATGAGGACATGGAAATGGACGATCAAGCCAATCTTGCTGCATCTCATTTCGAAGATGCCATCGTGGATCCCATTGAGTCATCTGTCCAGCCTGACACTTTGACTGGTGTGCATGAGTCTTTGCCCAGTTCCATACCTGCAGTTGTTGATGACGACACTCCAACGGAAGAGGTAAAAGACCCCAACACTGTCACTTTTTCCAACACTCGCTTGTTCCTCCATCAATCAGAAGTGGATGATGGGATCCGTCAGAGCTTGGACAAATTTGAGGAACTTAATAGCATGTTTTTGGATGCGCAAACGGGGATCGCTTCCAACTCTGGTTTGTTAGCCCATGAGAAGACTGCATTCACTAGTGGATGGGATCAGTTGAACATGGGTTCGACCCCAAATTCAGACATGGTGAGTCCTATGAACTGGTTCATATTTGTGGTCCACTTTATTGACTTGAACCAGATGGCAAGATTTATAAACAGTCTCGAAGTATCCGAGTCTGTATCCATCGTTTTACAACGAATCCAAAATCGCGCTTCACCACAATCTCCCACTATGTCTAACCTTGCTCCTCATCTTGTTGACCCTTCCACCTGGAGTGACCTCCCTGACGAATGTAGGATTCAGGCTTTAGAACTTGCACTACATCAGGAATGCGATCGTGCTGCCAAACTTGAGATCGAAAATGCTCGTCTCAAGGAGGAATTGGAGCTTTCCGAGTGCCGATCCAGTGTCTTTGAAGCCATTCGCTCCCACAAGCTTCCCATTAGCGAGCTGGTACTGCATTCACCTCCTTCCAAGAGAGCTCTTTGATATCCTGGTGTTGAAGATCCCAATTCCTCTCTCTGTACTGCCTTGACCCGTTCTTGTGACGAAGTAATTCATCTCCGGGACAACATTCGAGGTCTTCAAGAGGAGATTGCCTGTCGTGATCGCAAACTGGCTAGTCTCGAATCTATGCATCACGACAATTTGCAGAAGCTTGGGAACTTGGAACGGTCGCTTGCAACTGCCTACGACAACCACCATCAACAAGCTTCTCGTACCGCTTCTCTCAGGGCTGAACGAGATGCCCTTAGAACCGAGCTTGCTGCTCTAGCAGCCAGCCGAACCCAAATTGGCAGGCTTCTTGAGATCAAGAACGAATCAATCCGCAGACTCTCCTGGGCTGTTAACCATTTGTATAACAGTAACCCCCTCGAGTGTTTTAACATCGTTCGATGCCACCTCATCAATATTGTGGGTGACATAGCGGTGTCTTCTTCGGCTATGGCTGCCAACGCTCCCAGTTCCGTTATGCCTTTGGTTCAGGAGTATTCCGACAAAGTGCGTACAGGATTTGCAATCATCCAGGAGTGCGTAGATCGTCTGGACACTGCATCCTCTGTTTTCCTGTACAATGCTCGCCTTGCCACTATCTTGGGAGAGACGCATTATCAGCACGATTCCGAAAATTTCCCAGATCTCGGTGACGTTTCGGGCTTTTTTGTCTCTTGACATGATGGAGCAGTACATTCCGATGCCATTCGGAGGACTTCACTGGATGACTTTGTCCGGCACTTGTGGTCTACCGAGGTTTCCGAGGACACTACCATTCGTCCCATTCGTCAACTGGTTGCTATTGGTACCCAAACACGTGCTCATACTCCTGGTGTCTCGATTGCTTTGCAAGCTTGTCTGTCTAGTACCTCAGTTGCTGTGCAATGTGATTTGATTGCCTCCTCTTCCTCCTCCTCTTCCAATCCCTTCTTTCCTTGTCAATCTGGAAGTATTGAGGTCGTTGATGATCGTAGCAGTGTGATCAACCTTACTAGTTCAACTGACACAGCTTCCGAATCTTCTAATAAATGGAAGTGCGATGCTTACGATGATGATGGGAATGTGAAGCGTAGTTGTACTGAGCAAGAGGAGTCCGAATATGACATTATGCGAATTGAGCAGTAGGATGATGTAAATAGATCCCAAAAACTTTTGTACTTTTCTTGATTTTCTCTATGATTTCCATGATTTTCTTGAATAGATATATTGTACAGCCCTAGAATTGTGTGAATTAAGAAGATTAGTCCTCAAGATTGGGATCGTCGTCCCTTTCTTGTGACTCCTCATCCAATTGAGCCCATTGTGCAGGCGTAGGTTGCGCTCGTTTTGGGTGCTCAGCATGCCAGTCTCGTAGAAGATCAATAGATCCCACCATATCGTACCAAAAGACCCATGAGTTGTGTTTGTCGCTGTAACCCGTCCAATGTACATAGTATTCAAGATGTTTATTGGTCCGATGGTGTCGAGAGTTGATAATATACTCGACTTGATGCTCCTCACCACCTGCGATCTCAATTGGGGGTGGCAGAGGTTCACCACGATCTGGGTATGGGTCGTTTTCATGGGGTCGGAGTAGACTGACATGGAATACATCGTGAATCTTCCTTAGTTCATATGGGAGATCGAGACGGAATGCATGCAATCCCACAGCGTCTTTGATAGTGTAGGGGCCAATCCATCTTTGGTCCAACTTCTTAGAAGGTCGTGTAGTGGTTAGATTCGTGGTACTGAGCCAAACTTTGCGTCCAGGCTGGAACTGCTCATCATCTACAGGTAGTCGATGCCAGTTTGCGTTAAGTTCAGCAGTCTTATTTGCCTTTTCGATCTCCTTTTTCAAGAATTCGTGAAGATCATGAAGGCTTTCGACCTTTCTATTGGCATCGGCATCTCTCAATTTCGAAAGACTGACAGTTAGCTTTGGGTGATAGCCCTTGTTGACGAAGAATGGTGTTTGACCAGTAGCTGTATGAGGTGTATTATTGTAAATGAATTCAGCAATTGGGAGCATTGAGGACCAATTATCCTGATCATAGTTCAGATAGATCCTAAGGTATTGCTCCAATGTCTGATTAGTGCGTTTGGTTTGACTGTCAGTTTGCGGATGGTAAGCAGTTGATAAACTGGATCGAATATCCAATGATTGACAGATTGACTGCCAGAATGATGATACGAACAGCGTTCCACGATCCGATACTATATCAGAAGGTAGTCCGTGTTTAGAGAAAACATGTGTGATGAAAAGTTGCACTAAATCATCGGCGGTATCTGTGGTAAAGCAAGGAATAAAGATAGCTTGCTTCGAGAATTGACAAACTACGACCATAATGGCATCGTAAGGTGTTTCCTGCCCTTTATTTGGGATCGACGGAGGTAAATTGACAATATGATCCACTGAAATTGAGTACCATGGCCTTTCCGACACTGGTAGAGGCTTTAAGAGCCCAAAAGGCTTCCATCAAACATCCTTCACATGTATACACTCAGAACAGGTGCGTACATAATGGAGGACATCTTTATACAGTCTGGGCCAGAAGTACATCTGTGATATGAGCTGTACCGTCTTTCTGATGCCAGGATGTCCGCAAAGCTTATGATTGTGGTGCGATTTCATTACTTCCATCCGTAAATTCCCAGTGTCAGGGACATAGACTTTGTTTTGACGCCAAAGTAATTCATCTTCGATGGTGAATCCCTCCTTATTCTTCCCTTTTGCCTTCTTTATCACAGCTAACCAGTACTTGTCCTTCTCAGCGCTGCGTATTCGTGCAAGTTGGAGGTCTTCGTTGAGCAAAAAATTGGCCAGTAGCTGTTTGGGTCGAATGAGGACCATGTTATTGTGATCATGGTTCTTTACCCCCCCCTTTTTAGGATAGACATCCAGTCTCCGAGTGAGGGTGTCAGGCTTCGATCCCAAAACACCTGGTCGGTAATTGATCACGAAATCGAACCCTGAAAGGAATTCAGACCATCGTGCCTGTCGACGGCTAAGTTTCTTGGTCGTCGTGAAGTGCTGAAGGTTATTGTGATCGGTATACACCTGCACTGTGTACCTTGCGCCCTCCAAGTATGCTCTCCACTGTTTAAAACTTTCAACGATAGCCAGCATCTCCTTGTCATATATATCGTAGTTGAGCTCTGCTGGTATCATCGATCTTGCATAGAAGGCCACGGGATGAATATCCTTCGTTTTGGGATCAATTTGACTCAAAATGGAAGCGATAGCCACATCTGATGCATCAGATTCGACGATGATTGGAAGATTGGGATCGAAATGCTGTAAGACAGGTGCTTCTGTGAAAGCATCCTTCAGAATTTGGAAAGCAGCCTTGCATTCAGCATCGAAATCGAATTTAGCCCCTTTCTTCAGCAATCTGGTCAATGGCTTTGTAATTCCGGAGAAATTATCGATGAATCAGTGGTAAAAGTTTGCGAAACCCAGAAATGACTGTAGTTGCTTCACGTTTTCAAGATCGGGCCAATCCTTGATCACTTGGACTTTGTACAGGTCCATTGCGATCCCATTGGGTGAAATAAGGACGCCAAGGTACTCCACGCTGCACTGGTGGAACTCTGATTTCTCAGGCTTTGCATGTAGGTTATACTCCCGAAGTCGTTGCAGAACTTTTTTGACATGTTCCATGTGTTCAGCCTCATTTTCTGAATACACGAGGATATCATCGAGATAGATGACCACACATATATCCACCATATCATGAAATATTTCGTTCATAAATAGCTGAAACGCAGACGGTGCATTTGTGAGTCCAAAAGGCATCACTAGATATTCGAAGGCGCCATATCGAGTTCGAAAAGCTGTCTTCCATTTGTGTCCTTTGAAGATTCACACGTTATTGTAACCAGCTCAGAGATCAATTTTAGTGAAGATTTTAGCGTTCTGAAGCTGATCAATAAGGTTTCCCATGAGAGGAAGTGGATAGCGATTCTTAATCGTGAGACGATTTAGACCTCTATAGTCGATGCAAAGACGCAAACTTCCATCCTTCTTCTTTGAAAACAGAACCGGAGCACCAGCAGGAGATTTGGAAGTACAAATGAAACCTTTTCCGAGCATGTCGTCAATGTACTCTTTCAACACTTTAAGCTCCACTTCTGATAGATTGTACAACTTCCCGACAGGAGGCATGGCATCGTTCTCAGTATCGATCCTAAGGTCATATGGTCGATGTGGTGGTAGAGCCTTCGCTTCTCCTGGTGAGAAGACGTCCTTGAAGTCGGAGTACTGTTCAGGAACGAACTGGTTCAACAGAACATCTTCTTTAGTTTTCTGTTCATCCGTTGAATTGTCTCCAGCTTCCTGTGCTGAAAATGTGTGCTCTTCAGGGTCATCCTCCTTTCCAACTGGTGACATGTGTATCAGAAATGCAGGATTGCCTTCACGTATCGACTGATTCATAGCAGCAGCATTGATAAAGCTAACACGAGGTGGATTATCCGAAGAACTGATAGTTGTAGCACGCTGTACTCGTCAACGAGTCTTGATTTTAATGTTAGACCGACCCTTTCTCGTCACTTTGCCTGGTGATTTCAGCTGTTGCAGCGCGAATTTGGGATCGATCGTTCCAAACAAGACTCTAGTTGAGCGTAAGGGTGGAGGCATGCCCATGTTTGGGATCGGATTGGTGGATTTTGGGATCAAAGCAGTAGTTTCTGGGATCGGAGTAGTTTCGTTCCCATCAGGCACTTCAATTTGATCTATCCAATCATTGATGAACAATAATAATGGGTCATCCACTCCCAACGGCTCTCCAATGTAGTCCAATTCTTCGTCTTCTACATCCTCGATGGTAACCTTGTGGTTGGGGATGTCCTTCGATCCCATAGGTTGCTCGTTAGGCAGTTGATCTTGGGGTCTCAAGTCGTCGTTTTGGGATCGATCCAACACATCGTCTAATATTTTGGGATCGGATGAGGGTAAACAAGGTCCGATGTGATCAGATTCCTCATCAGGCACTTCCTCAATCTCAACGGTGTGTGATTTAGTCGACGTGGGATCAATTATGATGGCACGGAGTGCGGCATCAGTAGTTAACGATACCAATGCATTCTTCCAGTCTATAAGGGGATTGTGCTCCTGCAGCCATGAGAATCCAAGTACTGCTGGAGTGGATGGGTGTAATTTGGTGACCAAGAAAGTCATTTCGTGGATAGTCCCATCTTCGAATCAGATATTTGTCAAAAGCTTTTGCGTAACAGCTCCAGCTGACGTAGTTTTTCCGTCAAAGAGTTCGAGACGTATCAGTTTTGTGAGGTCATGAAGACGCTCGGGGAATTGTGATGCTAGTTTCGCATTGATGAAAGATTTAGTAGCTCCTGAATCGACGAGAGCATTGTAATACGGTGAAGAAATTGAATTAGCATCCAAAGAAAATGGTAGTAAAAGAGAAACACGTGAAGTTGAATGGATGTATTCTACCTCCCCCTCTATTTCGACTGCCCGCAGTCGTTTGGAGACTATCTTGGAACTCAGTGACTCTCCGTTCCCTAGGGACTAAATCATATTTATATATATTTCACTATAATATGGTGTATTATATAATTTTATAGTTCCCGGCATGTCTGGCAGCCTGCCCAAACAAGTATTTATTGTTAAATTAAACACTTAAGTGCACTTAAGTGTCCTGTGCACCTGTAGGTATGAAAATCATTAAATTATTCGACAACTACTGCTATATAAATGTCTGAATCGGGAATATTACGAGATCATGAAGGCGTCATCTTCATCTCCACCCCGCTCCTGCACCTCCAGAGCCTCCGCCTCAATTTCCTCCTCTGCCTGCATCTCCAAATCCACCGCCTCATCACCTCCTTCCGCCTCTCCACCAATATACGCAATATCGTCGAACTCATCAGCTACAGTCACCACAGAACGCCTCCCTCTTCGAAACTCCGGTGCTTCCTCCACAACCTCTTCCATGCTTTCAAAACCTTTCCACTGCACCGCGAACCGAGCACGCAAATGCCGGCACACCTGAGCCTGACTTCCGGCATACGCTGATGCCCCCTCCAACCATGCACTGTCCTGCACGACTCCTGCAGGAACCTCCGCACTCGTCGAAAAGCTGGCCTCAAGCAACCCCTGCCATTCCTCCCACCATTTCCCTTTCCAATCCAGCGTAACGAGCACTCTCCACATCTCCTCCTTCAATAGTAGAACCTCCTCTGTCCACCACTGGGTCCTAGCATACGCCTTGCAATACTCTACTCGTATCGCTGAAAAGACTGTTGTTAGATCATTTGCAGTAGGAGCAAATATCAAAATATTACCTTCCTGCATACGCTCGCTGTCTATCAATTCCCCCGACCCTCCCTCCTGCCATATCCATGACACCCTCCGATAACCTTCGCCCACCTTGCTCCTCGCCTTCTGCTGCGCGTTCTCTGCTGTTGCTCCTTCTACCGAACCTCCCTCTGCATCGCCGTCTGCATCGTCTTCCCCATTATCCTCACCGACCTCCTGATCTGTGTCTGCCACTCCCTGCTGCTCGTGCTCACGACGCAGCTGCTCTGCCTCTCGTTTCTTCCTCCCAACCTGCTTCCTGCGATTCCTAATCGCCTGGTCCTCACAATCCTCCATCCCCTGCACATCCGACTCTAGAAGCTGCCACCACCCCACCTTATCACGTGCATTATCGTGTAATTTCAACGCTGCCGCCCAAGCATCCTGATATTTTCTCTTGTGGGCCGCAGTCTTCCTCTGGTTCCTCGCTAACAGCGCTTGAGAACATGTCAACATCCCCTGATGCCGTACGTTGCTGTCTCGATAGGTTACCAAATGCGACCTCATGTGCAAGTGATTCTGCAGGTGGTCTAGCGCCGTTCGCATCTGAGCCTCACGGAGCTTCAGCTCTATCTCGACCAGACCCTCACGACATCCCGCAGCCCTTTGCTCCTTTGTCAACGAGGACGGAAGCAGAAGAGCAGCCGTCTCGGTGCTCTCGCTACTCTTTGACAGCACCAACAGCGCGCCTGGCATGTAAGTCGCCTGAAGGGAACAAAAACGTCCTAGTGCTCACCCAATTTTTGCACGGCACTCTAGGAAGCCCAGTTGCTCTCTAGAGCTCGGATTTTTTGCCTCCTTAATGTCCAGATCCAACCTCCGCCTGCCAGCACACGTTAGCAAGTCAACAAAGACAAAAAAGGCCATCGATGTTACTCACTGCTGTTCCTCGATATCCAATCCATGGGCGATAAAGGCGCTGGGAGTGACTTGATGGATGTTCAAACTCGCCTCTTGCCGCCATTCTTCCTCTGCAATGATCAAACAAATGTCATTTTCGTTGAGACCTGAAAAGCGCCTATCAGATTAGAAAACGAATTAAAGTAGATGCATTGAACACTAACCTGACTTTGGCCCTTCAAAGGGGTTGCGATTGTTTTCAGGGACCCTTTCCCAAGCATTTAGCTCCATAACCCACTTCGTCGTCAGCTCCTCCCCTTGCCGTTGCGTGAAATCCTCCAGCGCCTTCCTCTGAGTGTTCCACTCCCTGATCGCATTCTCTAGTCATTTCCAAAATAATACACCTAGATTCAGCAAGTCAGAAACCAATTCACGTGTAAGAAAGCTTGATAGCACCTACTGAACCCGAGGACTTTCTGCCAGTTCCAATGGCTCCAATGGTCATCCAACGTATCGCGCCTGGTCCCCGGCCCCATTTCACGTGTGCTGGTTGATACAGGACCAATGTTCGCCCAAGGCCTTTCTATACCCTCACCATCTGTCCGCCCAACGCCTTTTGTATAGTTCAAGGAATAAGTAAGTTGACACTGCATGTTATGACCGTGAATATGTAGCTTGGGTATCACAAAGCGTAAAGTGTGAAGGACAGCGTTCAGGCGCACTAATGGCAGAAGTTCCTTGAGTCGCTCGACAAGGTGTTTAGACCACTGACACACGATATTGTAAGAGCATACTTTGTCGAGGCGGTCGTCATGATGGCGCAGAATTGAAGCAAAGATATAATCCATATTCGCATATCTAATTCAGTACAACATCAGCATCAGCGTGAGCAATGGCAGTTAAGATATTGGGACACATACTGCTCTCCCTTTTGCAAATCCGCTACCCCATTCTTCTGAACTAACTCATGACGTGCACACACCCCCAGACCCGCTCCAGTCGCACCATACCCACAAGAATATTTGGTGTTTGCGTAGTCCAGCGCCGCCAGTCTGCTGCAGGTACTCATCTACTTCCAAGTCAGTATACACGAACCTTACCCGACTGAGTGCTGGCTCACCTCAACCTGGTCTGTAACACTCAACAGGAACTCTCGAAACAGCGGGTCCTCCACAAAGTATGCCCAGCCTGCCCCCAAACCAGGATCTCTTTGCTTGTTTGACATGAGGCACCGTTTCAAACAAAAGCATGCATCAATAGCCAAGCAGAGAGAATATATAAACCTCTGTCCCTCCGGAGCGTTCTCCCACCCATCAGGCAGATTTACCCCAGGCCTTGGGCACACAGGACAGTCCACAGCGAGCTCCCCTGGCTGTGTCCCCGAAACACTCCGAATATGGTCGTTACCCCTTCCCCCTCTCTTCAGCATCTTTAGGTGACGCCACTCCAACACCATCCAACTGAACGCCTTATATCGATCCTATTCCTATATCAACATACACCTAAATGAAATGCCACAGACTACGAACCTTTACAACTCCCAGCCCTGAATTATCCGTCAATTTCTCCAGCCCCGAATAAAAGTCGTACAGCGTGACCTTCCCCTGCAGAGTCATGGTGTGAAACATTTCCAGAACGTGAAACATGGCGCAGGTCTGAGGGTCGGCATGCATGGCGGGATACCATTTGGTATGCATCAGCTGTTTCCTATGTTCTACACCACAACCGGGACAATGACAAAATGAAACGGCAATGGGGTGTATGCCAGTTGTGTGTATGACCTGAAAACCCATGTTCCCTGCCCTCGAATCAAGACAGCGTTCACCAGGAGGATGCCCCAGTTGAACACGTAGGCCTAGGTCCTTCAACCAGACCCGCTCAAAGAAGCGACCATTCCACCGCTGCATCAACCAATGTCAACCTGATGAAGTCCGAGCAAAGAAGAAACGCGCACCTCTATCCGGTCCAAAGGGTGGTTCATGTGGGTATCTCGACAGCAGTCCCCACACAACAGCTGTACCGACAGACAATCCTTGCATTGGTACAGCGGCCGTCTCTCAAAATCTTCAACTTTGCACCTCGGACACACGGCACTTGTGAAATCGCCCCGTCCTTCCTCCCTAACCAATTCTGCCAGATACTCATCGCGTAAGGGTCGCCACTGGTTCAAT
>RCHF01001981.1:0-20883 GCA_003987895.1 Neonothopanus nambi | reverse complement strand
GCATTCACATCTGCACCTGAGGAGAGAAGGAGCTCTACAACTGTCACATTTCTAGACTTGGCAGCAGCTTGAAGAGCAGTCCCATATTTACCACCCTGAGCATTCACATCTGCACCTGAGGAGAGAATGAGCTGCACAACTGTCACATTTCCAGATTTTGCAGCAGCCTGGAGAGCATTTCCATATTCACCACCCTGAGCATTCATATCTGCACCTGAGGAGAGAAGAAGTTGCACAATTGCCTCATTTCCAGAGTGAGTAGCAGCCTGAAGAGCATTTCCATAGTAACCACCCCATACATTGACATCTGCACCTAAGAAGAGAAGGAGCCTCACAATTGCTTCATTTCCASMCTGARCAGCAGCCTGGAGTGCATTTCCAAAGAGACCACCTTGAGCATTTACATGTGCACCTGAGGAGAGRAGGAGCTYCACAAMTGCCTCATTTCYAGACMAAGCAGCAGCWTGGAGAGCATTTCCAWAKWSACCAYCCTGARCATTCACATCTACTTGTAAGGAGAAATGTGGATGCATAATTTCCTGTTGTTCAGAAGCAGCCATCTCTTGAAGAGCACCTCCATAGTTACCACTATCTGCAGCTGCAGCATATCTGCCATCCTTCTTCCCAATCAACTCTTCCACTATAGCAGAAAGCCCTATTAGTGCTGCATAATACAGTGGCAATCTAACCTCTTCCAAAGTCAAATTTTCATTTGTGCCCCGCCATGGTTGATCTGGATTGCTTAATTTCAACCAATAAAGAAATGCAGGATTTCCACAATTCAGAAGCTCTACTCCACATCTGACTATCCTCTGATCTGTGCTGTTTAATGATTTTCCATGGTGTGCCCAATGTTCTGCAGCATATGTAGCCAGTGGATACTCTTTCAAATCTATGGATCTCCTACAGTGACAATCTGCATCCATGCCACAATGTAGAAGATAGATCATACATGTGTGAGCAATAACACTATGTGCCAATTGCTCATCAATGTGGAAGAATGTAGTGGCTTCAGCTTTCATATGCTCAATCATCAGAAATTCCTTTACTGAATGATGAGCAAGTTGCACTATTTCATGTGCTACAGTCACTAGTGTTGTGTCAACAATCTTGTGAAGCCTTTTCCCAAGACTTGGATTTCGATCTTCAGGCTGGAATGAGGAGCTATTCAAGTCAGTTGCTAAGACTTCCTCCAGCTCCCTGACTGTCAAGGGTCTTGAAGCACATGTAAGCCACTGAAGGATAATTTTTGCATCCTCTCTATGAATATCTTCAACACCTTGGAGCTTTGTGAAATATGTCATTTCAAGTGTGTGTGGAAGTGTCTGCAGAGTTTGTCTGACTGCTCTTGGTGTTCCACATTTCATAAGTGTGGTGATTTGACAGTCTACCCATCTAAATCTAAAGTCAATTAGTTTCAGTAGCAGTGACTGAACCTTTGAACTTACTGTCCATCTGCTCCATTCATCAAGTGCTTCCTCACCTCATTCTCCAGATCTGGCTTCAGCTCTAGCTTTGGGATGCAGGCATTCACATAGATGGAAATATCAGATGCGACAGCTTCAGCCTGCAGCTGGATAACTACTGCCCTGCTGATGATGTCTGCCTTTGGAGATTGGCGACTAGTCACCAGAAGGTAGACCTTGTCTAGAGCAAGCATGTTCTCAATAAATGTAGTGGTCTTAGTCCATGCTCTCTCTTCACATTCATCCATGGCATCTAGGATGATGTATATAGGTTCCTTGGGTGACCAAGACACTAGGAGATGGCCAAGAATGCCCTCTATGTCAGACAGAGATGGCTTCTGAAATCCATATCTGCAGGCTTTATATAGTCTTTGCAATTCAAGAGGAACCTCTTGAGAGCACAAAGCTATCTGGGTCAACAGAGATAAAATCATTCCATGGTAATTTTGCTTTGAGTGATCTCTTGAATCAAAATAGTGATAGATTGGAGGTAAGGATTGATTTGACCTCCTATCTTGCTGCAGTTTGTCAATGACTGTGGTACTAGAAGTAATGTTGAAATTTTGGACTCTGAAGGTGAATCTCTAAAATAATCTTACCACAGAAAAGTCTTTCCAGAACCAGCTGTGCTTAGTGCTATAATCAGACATGGCAGGATTCAGCTGGATGAGCTACTCACCCTTTCCCTGCAACCACAATAGTTTACCATTTTTCTTCCATTGAATGAACCTAACATCTTGAAGGAGCCAAGTACCAGTATTTGGCTCCTTCTTATCTCTTGCATCACTGAAGTTGTTTTCAACACTGGGTGCATTTAGCCATTGTTGGATCTTAGCTCTCTGATCAGTAGCTAAAGTAATACATAAATGTATTTACTACACTTAGACACTTTAGTTCACTCACTATTTACTATCATATTGAAATCCCCTGCAACATTGTTGAAATTGCCACCACTGATACTGAAATGGGAGCTATTGTTGAGAAATTCAACCCTGGAACTATAAAGTTTTGTTGTGTTACTTTGATAGAGAGACTGTTTAGCTTTACCTGGATTGGTTAGTATTCATAGAATTTACACCTGCAAATGTTTGATACAATTGGTTTTCACTTATAAGGTACAATCTTTCAGTTTCACTGTTTTAGTCATTTAAATATTATAAGCAGACATACCCGTTGTTGCTTCCGAGGTCACTATCAGAGTCCATGACGGAAGAGTAAGAAAGAACAAAATCTGTTCACTGTGGCTCCTGCTGTTTTTATATTGATACCTGGCAGGCTGTGCATAGCAGGCTGATTATTGATGAGCAGTTGGCAGCTCAGATGATCGGAGGTGTCTACCCTGATCAAGCCAATATGGTGTAGAGACTGGCAGATGCCGGTGGCAAATCCCACTTGCAATTGATAATACGGAGCACTGATACCTTGAACCTCAGAGTCATGTTTGATTCACTAATCAAGCTCGGAATTCGTAAGAGACATTCAAGTCATCATTGTCAAGGACGACTGTCGGTCCTGACGGTCGTCACTACAAATGTAAAATGCGAAATAGAAAATGTATGCAAATGTCCGTGTCATCAAAAGTCCGAAGTGAAATATGCAACCAAGAGTCCGAAATATGCAATAGCCGGTGAATCGAGAATGAGCAGCATGACCTAGGCGTTCCATGTCTGCGAACGCTATTGGAGGCCTAGCGAGAAACAAGTTGTTAGCTTCAAAGCAATGAAGAAATAGCCCAAGAATCAATTCACCTTTTATGCCAAGCCACAAACAGAAGAATCGACCTCCTGTGCCGTAACCTGAATAGCACCGAGTGCAACTGCATTGCCCTCTGTTAACGTATTCATCGCCTCCTCCGCAACATTAAACCCAGATCCGGCATGATCGATCGCGAGGATGTTCACCGTCTCCGTTGTCCCATCAGCGTTCGTGTACGACACTTGCCAGCACGACCCGCAGGCAGGGGAGTTCCAGCCAGCGACAACGTCGACTGCGCCAATGTTAGGGAAGTTGGGGAGAGAACCGAAAGTGGTATAGCCTTTTGTCATGAGGCCGTTGACACCGTCGGAGCAGGAGACGGTGGAGAGGGAACCATTGGGATCGTCGTAATGCGTGTCGTACTGCAGCAGAGTGGCGCTGGTGTAGACAGGGAGGAGGGCGAGAGCGAGGGAGACGAAGAGGGAGGTGAATTGCATAGTGGTCACGGGAAAATGGAACTGGTGGATGCTCAGGTGCGGAAGAAGGTAAGTCGGAGTGAAATAACACTACTTGTGAGAGTAGATGCTGAGGATTTCTTGCTCATCCATTGGACCTTTTATAACATGGCGGCCAAGGGAAGCTAAGGGCAAGAATGTCCGAAGAGCATCGCATGGACGTAGGACAAAGTTTCATGAATCTTGCTTATACCTCTTTCTAGACACGTTTTTACGTGAAATTGAAGAGGGTAGGTGAGGTAACACGGCGAAAACAGCCCAAAGACTGAGACTATAACCGCGAGAGTCCACCGTTTCTGGAAGAAATGACTTCAAAGCGTTCAAACTTTGAGCTTCGAAATTCCGAAGGCGATACGTTGGAGTAACCTGGCCCGGCTCACCCTTTTGCGGTGGTCATTTGAACGCACATTACAAGCGGCATCTTGCCGTTGCCGAAGCTAGAAGGATCGCAGAGCATGCTGAATTGAAATATGAGCGCTGAGCAAGCGACAGAACCAGCGGAATCCTTGGCTGGCTACTAAATTGCTAGAGCCGATCCTCTGTAGGAAGTATTGCCAAGGATCTAATTTCCAAAGATTTCGATGGTCGCAGGAGATACAGCTATAGCCTATTAGCGAGCTTGCGGGCAGAGAGGTTGAATATGGGGAGATATGCACCTAAAACAATCAAGCAAGTTTCTATACTCGACGTCCCCACCATGCTCTAGCTCCATAGATCTTCTTCAGTTATATAATGTCTGATTTGCCCGTGACATTGACGGAAGAAAGAGACAGTTTGTGGTACTTCACACCGGTTCGCGCCCTATTGTCAACATTTGCATCTTGGACCTTTACTTTTATGTCGCACGAGCACCAAGCCTCCCAATTCTCCAACTAAATATTTGAGGACCACCTTTGCATTCAAGCGATACCACCAGAGGATGAAGGCGTGGAAGAGAAGACAACAAAAGGGTGCGCAGGACGTTGATGGTAGATGTTGAAAGTGGACGATCAGCTGACAATCAATTTCCACAGCATTGATCCATTCTGGCTACGTTCTTGCCTTGCTACGCGTACATTCAAATGAAGACATTCAAATGAAGATTACAGGACAGTTACAGAAACAAGAATACAGGTTATACAACTCGTATCAAACATTTTCAATGTCCATTTACCGACGTTCACGAACCTTCAGCCATACAACCCCAATAACACCCACACCGAACCCAGCGATGAAGGCAAATAGAACCAGAACATCCCTATAATAATTATTCTCCCCAAACCCAAATAGCAAATTCATGATCAAACTCGCAGACACATCAACCGGTACACCCTGTAACGAGTCCTGTATCATCAATCCCGATCCAACCTCATTAACCGAAAGCGCCTCCAAGCAGTACTTGAGCGGGCAAAGCCACTGAAGCCAACGAAGCACAGGTGGTATGGAGTCGAGATGAACGAAGAATCCTGCGTAGGTCATTTGGTATAACGCCGTTAGGGCTGAGAGTAGAATTGCAATTCCGCCATTGCGGAAAAGAGTGCCGAGGAAGAAGTTCTGCGATCATATCGTACGGGTTAGTTGGAAAGACTCTACTTGAGTAGGGGATGCAGTCTTACAAATAGTGTCATAGCGAGGGTATATAAGACGAGTATGAAAAGGAATTTGAAGAAATGTGCTGTATCTGAAGCAAGGCGAGCCATCCAATATGTTCTGTAGAAAAATCACTTAGCAGGACTAGACAGGTTAAAAGAAGAGAATACAAACATTGTAGATACAATAATAGTCGGGATGATGCGTAACGGAACCACATCGAATATGAATCGTGATAACAACCACGCCGTTGGGCTACCAAATCCCATAATCGGGTATGAAACTTGCGCAATGTATATACACGTACCTGTAATAAAATGCAGATCGCTCACGAAGGAATAACGGGCGGATTTCGACGATGTTGTACAAAGCACTTAGAGACGAGAACGCGATCAGCGCACCCTAGTCAGGAGCAGATACGTGTCAGACCTGGGCACCCAAAACAAATGTCAAGAAGGCTCACCAGGAAAAAAAGACACCCGACTCTGGACTGGAAGCCAGCAATAGTAGTATTGATGTGGAAGTACAAGCCGCCTAAAAAGGGATGGCGCCTCCGTTCAATCTTCTACCAACTTGGGTATTTCAAAAGGGAAATCTTACCACAAAATACACCTAGAACAGCAGCGACAATGACATGAGTGAAAAACAACGATTTATCCCTGTAAAGATGCCAAGTTTTTTTCGTGAGTCTAAATCTGAACATACTCTAAAAAAATCAAAGATAAATACCTTCGCAAAATCTTCCACTCCCTCCCAGAAAGATACTGCAACTGCGTCAGGAACGTGGTAGCATACTTCGATCTCGATGCGCGACTTCCAAACAAACGGCGTTTCTCCGTCGGCGACACCCTATCCGTCCCCTCATCGACCACAGCACCAGGAGCAGATTTCCCGCTGCCCTTCTCGTCACTCAAGAGTTCTTCCCCCTCTTTTCCAGCGACGCTTGGAGTGGAATTCGATGAGCCGACTTGCATATCACCTGTGTGCGCATGACCAGAACCATCACCTGGATTTCGACCTCGTTGAAGAAGCGTCAACGGCGGGTCACTCGCTACTTCCAGCAGATAATCAGCAACATTGTATCCTTGTTGATAGGGATGCTGTCGTGCTACGTCTGAATCCGAACCTGCGCTGGAGAAGTATTCCACAGGGGCGAATGAGCCTGGGCCAGAGTAGAGAGCATATCCATGGGAGAGGAGGAGGATGGTATCGAATGTCTGATAGAGTTGAGAGCTAGAGTGAAAAGGGCGTGTCAACAAATTGGCAAGAAAGGAGCCGAAGCTTAAGGAGTAAGGTACATACCTAGGCTGGTGGATAGAAGCAATGACTGCAGTTGGCGTAGCAGGGTCGTGCGCTATTGAGCGCAGGACATTTGCTACACGAGCAGCAGAGACAGAATCCAGTCCTGAAATATAAAATTCAGTGAGTATGGTTTCCCTTGCAACAAACCGAGACATCTTACCGGAAGTAGGCTCATCCAGAATCAGCACGTCCGGACTCGCAATTAGCTCTAACCCAATACTGACCCTCCTCATCTCACCTCCACTAATCCCTCTCTTCCGCCCACTGGCATTATCCCCAATTCTTACATTCTTCAGATGCTCGATACCAAGCTTGTTCATCAACTGTTCAACCCTTGCATGTTTCTCCGTGTCAGGTACGCTCTCAGGTAGACGTAAACGAGCAGCGAAGAGAAGCGCTTCGGAGACGGTGAGCGTTGGAGGGAGGATGTCTTGTTGGGGTACGAAACCTATTCTTGGGCGTGTTCGTAGAGAAGAAGTGTTGTTGGTAGGAAAAGTGACGTGACCGGATGTGA
Source organism: Neonothopanus nambi (assembly GCA_003987895.1). Taxonomy (NCBI): domain Eukaryota; kingdom Fungi; phylum Basidiomycota; class Agaricomycetes; order Agaricales; family Omphalotaceae; genus Neonothopanus; species Neonothopanus nambi. The sequence goes on along the minus strand of RCHF01001981.1, from coordinate 13,822 downwards.
TACCGGATTTGTGTTTTCCAGCAAGAATTTCTACAAGAGTTGTTTTACCCGCGCCTGTAATACGGTATGATTCAACACTAAGGTAAGGTAGGCAATGTAGGAGGTGACTTACCACTGGGGCCTAGGATAGCCATCATCTGGCCGGGAGCCACACGCCCACTGATCGAGTCTAAGATGACCTTGCTGTCACTGAAGGTATCGTTCACACCATTTCTAGACTTGGTCTTCCTCAATCTCGGGAAGTAAAGTCCACGACTATCACCATCGGGGACAAAGTAGCTGACGTTAGTCCATTCAACTGCGACATTGCCACCTCCCAGTTGTGTATATCCTGCGCGCCGGGCTCTTCTTTGCATAATAAGCCCCACTATCAAAAACAAGAAGGCGAGGAATAACAGTCCTCCAACGACCGCTAGACCAGCTATGACACCTCCACTCAAGGGTTTCCCACCAGAGGTCGCGGAATTTGTCGAGTTAGAAGGATTGCCATTGGTGTCGATCACGTTCTGGCTGATACACTCCCCGAATGAACACCCCTCAAGCGTCAGTCCATCCTGCCCGAACAAACTCTGCAGTGTTGCTTGTTTGAACGCACAAGTCCCCTGCTGCGTGGAATTATCTACAGCACCACAGTCAATGTCTAGGGTACCAGTCAGACCGTTTATGGCGCCAGTGATGTTGGTCTGAGGCTCTCCGCCACAGAATGTGGTGTTCGTGCGGCAAGTGCAATGAAGGTTTTGACAGCTCCAATCAGACGAACCAGTTCCGCCACTGGTGAGATCCTGTGTGCATGAGTCTGCGACGCAGTAGAACTGCTCCACACCATCGTAAAAAAGCTGAGCATAGACGCTCCCAGCTGAGCCGAACGATGTGGTGTTAGGTAAGGGGCTCAGAGAAGGCTGTAGAGATCGGATGATATTCAAGGTAGAAGAGAGAGGAAATAACGATTGCAGTGTCGGGTTCTATGAACATGAAAAGCGGGTTAAGATAGAGGAAATAGTAAAATTAAAGGTGCACGAACATTAACATTACAGCTCATCTGGCTGGATGCCCATACTTTAGGTGTCGCATTGCAAACAAGTGTATTATTCTGCCCATCATCTGATCCCGTTATCGATTGAGGGTCGACAGACGCACTTGTCGACGCAGAGAACGCACTCTGACACGCACTTGAGCTCTGGCAAACGTTGCACGCAGTCCCCGTCCATCCACTTTCACAGGCGCATCCAGATGCAGTCAAATTTGCAAATGATCCTGTAGACGTGGCAGTCAAAGGCCTCTGTGATCCCTGAAAGATATTCCCTCCACATGCGGTTTCCGAACAAGTTGACCCTCCAAATCCTTCTGGACACGAACAAGTCGAACCATTTTGAATCCCATAGTTCTCACAAGTCTGGGAGTTGACAGAGAGAAATTGCAGAGAAATTAGAAAACATAAGAGGGTCGTCTTGGTCCTCATGGTTGAAGAGAGAAGTCCTCATAGAGGCGAATCGAATGTTTTTGCATTTGACATGGGTGTCTTCTGTCTCGTACAAGTTTCGTACGTGCCGAGCGGCTAGAGCTGAAAGCCGAGTCTGGATGTGTCACATGACTTTTACGTGATTCAGCTGACTCATCATTGAGCCCGGACTTCCCGCTTGCTTACTTTCGCCATCCTTGACAGTCACCGCAATGCTCGAGAAGGTATTTCCACTTCATTTTCTGTCAGCTCTATCTAGACGATTTGTATTAGATCTCGTCTCTTTGGTCATCGTCTCCTGCACCCGAAAAGTATGATCCTACGAACCCAAAGATGAACCCTCTGAATCCAGAAGGACTTAAGCCGTGCGCATCTAGCGTAACCTCTTTCTTTCTGCCTTTCTAACTTTCTATTTTTCCAATCAGATGTTGTGCGTGCCCACAGACTAAATCCGCTAGGGACGACTGTTTCTTGAAATACGGCGCCGAAGCTGACGAGAACTGCAAGGAACTCGTTCAGCAGCATCTAGCATGTATGCGAGGCTTAGGATTCAAGATTTGACATCTCCACCACACTTTCTCGTCGTGTACCAACACTCCATCTCTTATTCATGGAGATGACACCCTGCGACGGCTTATAACCGCACGAACAGACGACCTACCCTGCTCATTTTAGAAAACACGAATTACCCTACTCCGAGTCATTTAGAGGGATATTCATAATATAATACTAGATCTTAATTGTCTTCTACGGTTCACGGAAGGTGTCGCTTGCATTTCATTCAGTTCGGCGGGCTGCATCAATTTCACGCGGAAGGGGCAACCTACGTTGCAAGTCCTTGGGGCGTGTTGTATAGGCTATGCTGCCCTTCAATGCATTGATATGGAGAACCGCGCTACGAACATGTCTTATGCTCGTGAGCAAATCCGCAAACAAAACTAGCAATCTTGCTATTCCTGATTACATATTCACTGTTCCGGAAGTATTTCGACGACCGCTCACCTCAAGGGACTTCCCTTTCTTGTTTGGTGGACGAATGCAGTCAGAGTATTTCGTATTCTCATTCCTGTTCATGTCGGCGGGTAGCAATAGCTGGTGAAATTGAGAAGTCCATTGGTGAACAGTATGAAGCTGGCCAACTGCTAGCAAGTGAGCTTGAATATTTCGGTACATTGCAATAATACAAGGCTACAATTATACAACTCTTGGGTAAAGCAATAAGGGTGAATACTATTGGGTACAGACTTCGTTTCTCCACACGCCAATTCTGGACTCAAGCTCTTTGCGTTCTGCTGCTTCCCTCTCCTCCCGACGGTTTTGTACCAAAGCCTTCAGCTCCTCTGGTGGCATGAACATATAAGGACCCAATGCGAGAGTATCCCAAGGATCCCAAGCACCACACTTGTGATGACGCTCGCGCCGCTCCGCTCGATCTTCAGCCCGCTCGTCAAGGTGTAGCCTTAAGCCAGGGTAGAAGATATCCTGCCATGCATAGCGAGGATCGTCCTTGTCTACCACGCCAAAGTGTCTAAGCACCGCTGAGCCATAGACGACATCGAATAGGAGATCAGGTGGCCAACTAGAGATGTCTGTAGGCACACGAATGGGACGACTGGAACCATAGCCAAAATAGGCCATGTGTTTATAGGAAAGGAAGTGGACTGTATATCTGGGCTCGTCAGGAACTGCCCCGAAAACGACGTCGGAGGTCTTCATGGCGAAATTGGGAGTCTGTGGTGCTCGTCAGTATAGACCAGAGTGCCCCAAGAAACTAAGACATACCTTCAAGATCGCCAAATTAGCACCAAATATTTTATGAAACTGTGCACCAATGAACACGCCGTTACGGACGTCGTTGATGTCTTCTATAACATCACCTCCTCGACCCCGTCCCTCAGTGATCAGACGAATGAGCTGTGGCAAATGCGGTTGTGAGCAGGAATAAGATCATATCAAGACTCTCGTACTGGGTCGCCCGTGTTGTAGGGCAGAAGATGTGCAGCATCGCACGTGTCATCGGGCTGCCCTGTAATTACACACTGGTTCCCGTCCCTTTCTCTCACTCCGTCACGAAAATTGGCCCGAGACGAGGTCGCGACACTGGAAGTGATATTCGTGTTTGCAAGTCCAGGATCAAGCGGAAACATTCTAGCCTTCTCTTCGTCGGTAGTATGGTAATACAAATCAAGAGGGTCCGAGGGTAAAGCCGCATCGTAGTCCACAGAAACGAGGGATTCTCGATTGGTAGAGAGCTGGCCATGTGCACCGACGACGACACCTGTCGCATAACGGATCCATTTATACGGCTTGAGAGATAGTTGGAGCTGGTTGAGCTTGGCGACAGAGAAAGTAAGACAGTGAATCCATTCGAATTTATCTGAACTGGGATCCAGCGAACCTGGATCGCCAGAGACGGGGAATTGGGCGAAAACGCGTATTTCAGCCAAATTTCAGCCATCGCAGGCCATCGCTAGTCTGAAATTTGAGACGCGTGGGAACGGGGAGCAGCGCACTCGACTTTTCCAGCTGCAGAGTGTCTCCTCTGGAGGGATTCCCAGCTTCGTCTGCGCAAACCGTGGTGGGGGTGACAAGCGAGGAGGAGGCTAGGCTAGGCATGCGAAGCGTGCGTGAACGCAGGGCGCAAGGGGCCCCAAGCGCTCTACGACTTCTCGTCCTCACCTGGTCCTCACACCACTAGTATGGCAGGCAGAAGAGCTCCGCCAGATAAAAGCTCGCACTATATTCAGATATTTATGACGAAGCTAGCGGAACGTATATTAATGACCTGAGGCGAGAGGCACTACATACGTAGTAAGAGGACGACAATCTCTGCACATGAATGTAAAGTTAACGACGATGTACACTAACAAGAAGAACGCGTACTAGTAGCGCGGCTGTGATAAGAGAAGTACGGCTGTGGGTGTCGATGTCCTGAGAATCAGATTGTTATGATGTATGGAGCAAGGGAAGAAGGGAGGCTGGGTGGGGAAAGGAAAGCGAGCGAGAACGACTGGTGAGCTGTGAGACGAGAGTGCCTGCTGAAGCTGATGAGTTAGTGACGATGAAAGCCAAAGCGCGAAGCACAGGAAACGACTCACCACCACTAATGCTTGCAGCTTCAGCTGGAACTGGCGGAGCCCGTGCGAGCCCCGCGCAATCGAGTTTTTTTGAAGAGGCCAAGTACCTCCAAGTACGCGCCTCTTGAGTTCGAATCTTGTAATCCTCGAATCCTTGACTTCTCGATACGCGATCCGAAACAATAAGCAGCGCTATTGCTGTGCATGCGCGTACATGGCGAGCCAGTTTCGAGCTCGCCATCGACTAAATTATCAGCTCGAGCAGCCCAGCAGCGCATTGCTGTATTTGAATACGTAACCACTGACCGTATTTACGGTCGTTACTGACAGCGTAATACGGTATCCGTATCCGTACCGTGAAACGTTCACTGCACAAGGTGCAGATACGGTAGACGGTATGGGCTGGTCCTGACGGAGTCCCGTACTGTGGGCGAGGGAGGTGCGCAACTCCACGGGTACAGGTATTTGAAGTGTTGCAGTAACCACGTTGTTGACGCTTCAGCATTACTGAAAACAACATGCTGTATCTGATGCTCGAGTCCAAATGAATCGATCTTCGTCCAAGATGCCTATATGATACATCCCCCGCAAAATCACCACACATCGTCTTCCTGCTTCACATGTTCATGTTCTGAATCAACAGTCGAAGACCTAGGCTGCTCATTGGGGCTCCGAAGCTCGAGTCGAACCTATAGAGAAGGCCATAAGTTGACACACTCCAAAAAAAAGACCCCGAGACCAACTAACCTTCGGTTTATTCCTCTTCATTCCTCTGATAACCACCAATCCCCGCCTCCTCAAATGTTTCTCGTAATGCTCACTAACCACCCGCAAGATAAGATTCTGCACCCGCTCATCATAAACCGACCAGCTTTTACTCCTCAAGAACCTGTATTCCTCATCCGAGAACACAGGCGAATGTTGTATATTAAGAAAATCAATGCGGAAATGGCACTCTTCGTCGGGACAGAACCATTCGAAGTGTCCAGGAAGCAGTTTGGGTCGAGTGCGGACGTACCAAGGGACACGTCTGATGATGTCGGTTGATAGCGGTTCGGAGTCGGAGTCGTCGTAATCAGAATCGGAAACAGGTGGGGAAGAGTCCACTGAAAAGTCTGAGTCGAATACTGGCTCGGGAGCGTCCTCAAAATCTTCATCCACCTCCATTGCATCCTCATCGGGTACCGCCGACTTGCTTTTGGTTTTCTTGGGTTTCACGTTCTTAGAGAGTGTGAACTCAGCTCACAAGACAGGAAACATCGAAGAAAACGAATTAAAACTCACGATACATTTCTTCTTAATCYTATCCTCCCAACCTCCATCAACCGTCCCATGTCTTTCCAAATCAATCCTCCACTCATTCTCCAAATCCTTCTCACCTTTATTCCTCGGCTCTCTACCCCACGCTCCCCTCTTCGTCCCTTTCGCCTTCCTCGCAGTCTGTTTAGCCTTCTTCACTTTCAAGCAAAACTCATACCACATCCTTAGATCAACGATATGGTGCCCCGAAGCTTGCGTAGAAAGTTGAAATGCTAGGAACCACTCCGCATGCATAGCAAGGATGTGGTAGGCTGCGGATTTAGATATATGTCGTGGGTGGCGCGGGCGAGTCGTATATCCTTCTTCGTCTACGTCGGAATCATACCCGGGAGTCTGAGCATAGATATGGCGTTGATGACGTGACGAATCTTGGTGTTTCTTTATCATTCCTTCGACTATCCACGCAGGCGTGCGTTTCTCTATCGGCGGCTCATTATTCTTCTTTATTAATTCTTTTAACAAGGCGAAGAACCGCCATCGTTCAAGATAGTTTCGGCTTTTGGAGTAGGTCTCGACGTCGAAGGAAAGAATCTCGTAGGATCGATAGCTGTGAGATAAACAAGTTAGTGTCAAAGAAAGGGTTGCTTGTTCATAAGTGGCAAAACGTACAATTTATGCTCGCCAGTCTCTGTATCCCTCACCACCGAATCGAATATCAACTTTTCTGGATGTTCAGTTTCTACGGAAATGTCAACAACGTTAGCATTCCACGACACCTTCCCAGATAGCGATACACTCACTCGTAAGAAAACTAGCTTTCATGTTCTTCTCGCACTCGATATACACAGATATCCTTGAACCATCTGCTGGTCGATCACCATACAACGCTTCAAGCGTCAACCCACTCTCCTCTACATCATTTTCCTCCATATCTCTATCCCGTAGTTCTGCTTGGAGCCACCTACGACCTGTGTCCGACAGCCATTTGAGATTGGGAATATGCAAGACGCCATAGAATTGAACTGGGGGTAGATTTGTTGGGGGCGTTGCAGCGTATTCGGTGTGATCTAACCTATTGTTTGAATAAATAAGTACAGCGCGTTCAAGTATATAGAGCGTAATACTCACCCTGTTGGTTTCTTGTCAGAGACCATCCAAACATCTTTTAGTTGCAATAGTACGCCTCGTCGAGAGTAATGAAGAGATTCCGAAAGGATTTTTCCTTCCGGGTAAGGACCAAATGGTTCATCGATGAGCTGGTGTAGATTAAGAGGTGAAGAGGAATCAAGAGGTGGAGAGGACATGGGACGTTGTCTTCAGACGGGACCGTAGATGCTAATTGCAAAGAGAAGTGAGTGGAGCGTGTTAGACCTGTAACCAGTCCCTCTATCGAGGTTCTGCGAAGCACGACACCGTGTAAAAGTCAGAGGGGTCGGTCACAGGCCTAGGAGCGTGTGAGACTGCGAAGTATGGGCAAGCTAGCATTGAAGCAATCTACTTTCTGCTCGTTCCTCACATTTCTCAGATCAACAATTCTGAATCTCGTTTGTTCGACGCGCAGCTACAGCTCACGTACCATTACCGGAAGTAATATTGCGACATTCCACGCTCACTCATTGAACGAATTGAAACAAAAAGTGGAAATCATGTACTGAAATGAGTCGACATTATTTCTCTCATGCAATCATACATCGTAAGTAACTATTGAAAGGTTCAAACTAACTAATCGTGCAATCTACTCTTACAACTATACAGGTGAACCGCACCCAAAAGACGTCGCAGCACTAGTAGTGAGGAACGTCTGGCGAATAGCAGTACCAGATCCGTACATACCTAAAGAGAAAGAAAAATAAGGAGAATAAGTTGGGGGGAAGAAGCCAACAAACTCGATTCAAACACTCACCCAAACACGCCATCGCCAAACTACCCAAAAACAAAACAAGATGGAAGAGATTAAGGTACCAAGAACCGCTAAAGAAAGCTCTTCTCCACCTCGACCAATCTCTCCACGTATCCCCCGGATCCGCCGACGGTGCACTCGAATCCAGAACCTCCTTAGTCGCTACGGCGTCTTCCCTAAGGAGACCTGCGGCGGCGATTTTCATTTTGTAGCCCAGGAGCATAAGTGGGGGGAAGGTGTATGTGAATTGCATAATGCAGATTGCTGCTACGAGCCCGGAGACGGTGGCTACTTGGGGGATGGCGGAGCCTACGACGAATGCTAATGCAATAACGAGGTAAGAGATAGAGGATAAGGGGGTGAAAGGGATGAGTACTAACCAAGTGCCCAGTACGCGATTACCATTCCTACCATACCGGGATAGTCAGAAAGGTACTTCGACTATGTTCACAGTTGGATGGATACACACCAGACCAGATAAACCTCCCACTCTTACTCATGAGCGGAGGTCCACTGAACCATCCCTCGACGACATTATAGTACGTCACCTCTATCATGACACAAATCAGAAAAACATCCACCCCTGCGTAAAGAATCCACTCACTAATCCCGATATTCCCATACAACCCCGCAGCAATAATCCCCGTAAGGAGTGCAAAGACGTTTCCAACGTCCTGCCAAGACTGTTTGCTAACTCCTTGGAACGCCAACGGAAGTGTAAATTGTCCTTGGAACGAGTAGACGACAAGACCGTACACGAGGTACACGGTACTGATCAGCAGTTGAGCGCAAATCTATTCACTTGTATGAGCCGATGCTCTACTTGGTGGATCTATCATAGACTTACCATTCCCTTCCAAAAATCCATCGGCCTTCTCATCTCAGCTAAGAATTCAGGGAAAATCATAGCTCCTCCGTACGCAAATACCATTTGCATGATACCGTTCACCTAAGAGCACGAGAAACGAGAAACGAGTCGTCAGCGTCAGCATAGAACACACCATGAGAAAGAAGGATGTATTATGTATACCTTGTCGAAAAGGGGTAGCGACACGAATTTAGCGGTTTGAACGGGGCCAGGGTCAACACCGAGAGACTTCTGCGCAGCGACGAAATTGGGTGGGGAGTGTGCTACGAAACCCATTGTTGTGAATATGATGACAAGGTTGAACCATACGGCACTGCATAATAATATGGTGGTTTAATCAGGTTCATCTGAATTGAAAGGTAAGAAAGTTTTCTTACGAATTCGCCAACCAGCCATAAGTCTTAAGGGACCTAATTTGCCCAATAACCATGCCAACAAGAGCCCATATCAAAACAGATACAGAGAAGCAGAATTCATGATTCGCCGCTAGCTGTTCGACGATTTGTGCATTTGAGAGACAAATCACACCGACCTGTAATCACAAATGAGCATCAGACGAGTAAGAACTTAGAAGAGAACAAAAGGACACCGAAAACACTGACATTGATGATAAGTTGCAGCGCCTGCAAGAGAGTACACACAACAGCAAATTCATTACCGAATATCCTCCTCCCTAGATCGGCATAAGTCTTAACGGGGTATTCATCCGAGTCGAGTTTGCAGAATAGGTTCCAGAGGATTAACCCAGTATAGCAAGCCATCCCGCCCACTGGTCAAAATCAAAATGAAAAATCGTGAGTATGTATGCACATTACCGCGAGAGAAAAAGAAGACGTAGGAAGCGTCGTCTAAGACAAGAGAACTTCGAGAAGCACAACCCGACACTGCGGCCGTGCGCCCGGGGCCAAAATAGAAGGAAGGGAAAGTTTTGCCAGAAATGTTAATGTTTTACTCACTGACTACATATAATACTGCTCCCGGTACATATCCGACCTAGGAAAACGCAAACGGCGCATTGAAAGGACCCAAGATGTCTGTTGTGATTAGGTAGAATACAGACACCCAGCTAGCTGTTCGTAGTGCTCGATGAGCCCGATCAAGTTCGCTTTGATGGATGGACTTTTTGACGGAATGTTCTTCACTGGGGGAATCCGAGTCAGTACCACGGTCCTCTAGGACACTCGGAATGTAGATAGGGTTGGGGGTTGGGGGATAGAGAGGAATTTTACATACATATTCTCCCCAGGCTTATTCTCCTTTGCACGAGCAACAGAGGCATGTATAAGGTAATCGTGAAGCGTAGGCTCGCTCACTAAAAAGACAGACAGAAAGTACCATTATTTCGAATGAATTCTTTTATGAGGAATGAAATAACCACCTACCACCGCCGCCAATAAGCTCATCACTCTGTAACCCAGGATCACTAGAACTCGCAACGGTGACCTTTTCGTCTCCTTTCTCCGTAGCCATTGTCTTTGCCTTGGTTGTTCTTTCCAATTCCAGAGAACTCGGACCAGGTCAAGGACGTTGTCAGTGGGGGGATAGGTGACGGATGGGTAGAGTAAGCCGTCTCCATCAGGTGTCATTGGTATAAGTAGATATAGGTACACCCGTCACCGTGTCGATATCAAAGCATTCGCACACTATTCAAAGCAGGCTTCTAATTATAATGTCAAGAAGGGTTAGCGCATTGGTGTATTGGTGAGAAGCACATGCTCCAGGAACTTGGACTTCACATGGTGGTGGTACTTACTTACCCTAAGTATGACATATCCTCTTTCTGGATTCTGATTATTTATTTATTTATTTGTTTTTCGTTGGAGATTGGAGCGTACGCTTTGATCATGACAGTGATGGCTAGCGTAAAAATTAGACGTTTATGTAGACAGACGCATTCAACGATACTCACTGAGTACTTGAGTCCTGAGTCCGATAAAGGTACACAACGCCGAACCTTCGCCCTAGATGCGCTATCACCTCGAGATAAAGCATCCTTGGGGGACCGTGATTCGTAGATAACTTCCCGTGACAGTGGTGCGAACAGTTCCCAAAGCCACAGCTTGTCGCTTGTCAAGGTACACCTCCAAGAGGCCTGTAGAGACTGACAGTGATAGAGATCCTCGAACAAATGCCCGAATTATGTAAATTATACGCAACTCACCTATCTCAGCTGTGCCAGCGCGCATATGTATGCTTCCATTCGACAACTTCTTCGCCTATGTACATCTCGCTACGTCGCTGCTCGGTGAATTTTGAAACTCATCTTATCCATCCGTTACATACCCATTCCCATCCAACTTTAAATGCTTGAATCCTCACTCCCAGACTATTGAATATTGAATTCGTCCACGGTCCAAGCACTTAGCAGAAACAGATATCGATTGAGATGATTTTGCTCTTCGCTATTCGGAGAAACGAGGTGACCAGTTTTTTATGCAACCGGCTGTACCGATACCAGCCAACGAGCCGGCGGGGTCGTAAGCCCGCCGGGCCTCGGCTCTTTCGAGGTCATACAGTCATACATACTTACATCTCAACTTCCGAGTCTTAGGTTGATGCTCAGCGCTCAGCGCTCGAGTTTTTACCTGTTTTACACAAGTTTTACAGGCTACAAAGAAAACTCGAAAGACAAGCCCAGGGAATGGGAACCAGTGGGCCGGGTGTTACGTGGCAAGAGCGGCGCCGACTTAGAAGGACTTTGGATGTCCGTCGTGTGCGGGGTGTAGCACTTACAGTTACTAGCTGTTACTAGTCAGGTACGTATGTGCTATCTAATATCCAGCTATTCAGTGTTCACAGTAAGGGGTGATGGAATGATGGGAGAAACGATGAACAGAAACGATGATGATTCGATGAAAATGAAAATTTTCTGTCCTATTCAATTGTGTAAACAACAGGCCTAGGGAACGGAGTCTCACCCGAGAACGACTTGGACTTGGACTTGGAAATCTCCATTCGGTTCTGGTTTTCTTTTTATGTCCTACTCAATCGCGACGCCCAAACAGAAACAGAAACCTGACAGAAACAGAGCCCGAGTCCGCCTTGCACCTGTCTTGCACCTACCCGAGACTCGAGAGCGACTTCAAGGACTTTTATCCTTTCTTCTACCACACACCGCACTCAACTTTCCTCTTTAATACCTATCCATTCAACGGCCGCAATCTGAATCCGACACTGCCGATTCTCATGCCCGGATCATAGTACATACATGGATTCTCCCAGACTCGCACTTGTCTCCAACTTCCGAGTCTTATCTTGACGCCCGACATACTCGAGTCAGAGTCTTGCAAGTTGCTACATATATACTTAGGCCGTTGTGATGAAGATGAATCGGACCTGGTGTGATGTAATTGTAAGTGAGCGCTATTAGGCGCTATTTTGCTCATTCATACCTATTGATACTCACGTTTTGAACATTGAATACCTAGGCTCTCAAAGCTGTTGAATAAATGAAATCAAAGACTCGGATCTGGTGCCTGCTTCGTGATCAGAGGTACTCCCGCCCGTACTCGAGCTGATATACTGTGGTGTTCATCTGTGTTCATTCGGAATCGTTGAACACCGGCTACCTGTTCATCTGGGTTCGTCTTCATTGTCCTCTCCTATCACGTGTGAATTATGCTTTGGCAATGATATCCATCTCGTTCTTGCAAATATCATACATACGTACATATGACATTCACACTCGCGTTTGGCTAGGGTAACGGTCCTAGGTCGGAAGAAGTACGTATGACTGTCGGCGTTTACGATAATTATACATATGTAGGTGACATGTTCAAGTTGCGCTGCGATATGATAGCGGCTTAGCGCATCAAAAGTGTGATGGACACAGGGCTGAGTACTTGAGTATTTACTTATCTGCTGCTATGCACGGTTGCACAATTTGACCCTAGATCATTGCCAACAACAATTCTGCCAACGACAGAGTCAATTCAGTACATAAATTGTGGATAGGGCGCAGCAACTTGAAGCTCACTTTACTTCTGATTCTACTACATAACTTTGTACATAATCAATTGATATTCCTCCCTGCACTGAAGCAAGATAGTAGCACTCACACAAGCTTTCAGCAGACTATCAGGTGACACCTGTGCTTGAGCTTGCTGAGTGGCGGTAGATTTTATTTCTAGAATGACTTTCTGGGGGTGTCTGAGTCGATGGTAATTTTTGTGAGAAAGTCTTGAAGTTGCCAGTGGATGGATGTGGATGGTTTGAGTCTGGAAGGGTATAGCTGTAACCAGTGAGTGTTGAAAACTAAAGCTATTTTGAGAATGGAGGAGGAGGAGAAGAACATACACAGACAGATCTGTGTTTGGATAGCCACATGAAATCTTTATTTTTGATACTCATATTTCTGCACCTGAAAGATATCTGAGTTGATGAAGTATCAGCTCCCTCAGAAAATGCAGTCAAATCCACACACCTCTGATTCCTAGATACCCTCAAAAAGCTCACTCATAGTGTATTTCCTCAACAACTTTCTAATCTGTACCAGGCACCTTAACCTCTTTGTAATGCTGCTCAATAAGAGGAATGAGCCAGGTAACCAAGTCAATACTTCAAGTTCTACATTGCTTCTTTACAAGCAAATGAGTGAAAAACAATCATTTAGAGACCAACAATGGCTGGCTTACATTTTCCAATGGCATTAGCCAGTTCAGCATTTCACTGTATGGAAGGCCACAGAAATCAATTAGGTGACAAAGCATAATTCACTTTCAAAAGATGCAGTCCAACATTGTACAACTCATAGATATGTCAGTTCTAATTTCTCATTTCTCAGTTCACATTCAAATGGACATCTTCATAAAAAGTAACTATTGTACAAATATTTATGCAGAAGAACACAGCATTGAACTTAGAAAATGGGGAATGTTCATAGAATCAAGAAGGACAGAGTATATAGCATAGCATAGGGGGTTTAGACACCATCATGAGTGTGGGGATCTGCATCTGAGGTGAGAAGGAGCTGTACAATTGCATCATGCCCTCTGTGAGTAGCAGCCTGGAGAGCAGTTCCATACTCACCACCCTGAGCATTCACATCAGCACCTGAGGAGATGAGGAGCTCCACAACTGCCTTCTCTCCAGACCAAGCAGCAGCCTGGAGAGCATTTCCATAKWRACCACCCTGAGCATGCACATCTGCACCTGATGAGAGGAGGAGCTCCACAACTGTCTGATTTCTGGACATAACAGCAGCCTGGAGAGCATTTCCATATTCACCACCCTGAGTATTTACATCTGCACCTGAGGAG
>RCHF01001980.1:0-22028 GCA_003987895.1 Neonothopanus nambi | reverse complement strand
CATCCCAACATCATCGAATCTACATAACAAGTCTCCTTTGATCCTCTTTTGCTATCAACAATATGAAGGTGATCTTGGTTCTTGTATCTCCTTTGATGAGGTGCTGACTACGCTTAGGTCCTCGCAATTCTCTACAACGGTTACGAAGCTGCTGAGCAGGAACCCCGTCTCTTGGGTACAGTCGAGAACAAGGTATTAATTCGATTGAACGTGTTCAGTGCTTCACATCGAGCTAATCGATGGATTACAGCTCGGTATTGAAGAATGGTTGACGGCTCAAGGACACGAACTTATTGGTGAGGCTCTATCTACTTCATCTGCCCAAGTTGTAGACACTAACATGGCGAATATAGTGAGCATGAGCGACGAGGTATCTTGATAGCTTCATACTTATACTCTTTCAGGTGTCCAGCAGTAAGGAGGGTCCAGATAGTGACTTCCAGAAGCACATTGTGGATGCTGAAGTTTTGATTACAACTCCCTTTCACCCTGGGTATCTGAGCCGGGAACTCATGGAGAAGGTACCATGCTACCATAACCTCATTTAAACTGCAACTTGACCACTCTACGCGCAGGCTAAAAACCTCAAGATCTGCATTACCGCTGGTGTCGGGTCCGACCATATAGATTTGAATGCTGCCGTCGAACGCAATATACAAGTTCTTGAGGTGAGCATCCAGCGGATGTGTGCGACATATTGTTCTGAAGCACTGGATCATAGGTATCTGGGTCAAACGTCACTTCTGTCGCGGAACACGTTGTCATGAGTATTCTCTTGCTTGTACGAAACTTCGTCCCGGCCCACGAGGTACATTTTTATCATGCCTCCATCTTGTTTGCATCACTTATCTAGTATGTCATACAGATGATCGAGCGGGGAGACTGGCAAGTTTCCGACATCGCACGCAATGCTTTCGATCTCGAGGGCAAAGTTGTTGGTACAATCGGTGCTGGAAGAATTGGGTACCGAGTTCTGCAACGTTTGACGCCTTTCGATTGCAAGGAACTGCTTTATTACGACTACGCCCCTCTTCCGCCTGCTGCTGCAGAGGCTATCAAGGCTCGTCGAGTCGAAGACCTTGAGGTCCGTTTATTCCCTGATCATCCAAACCAGCTGCTGACTGTGTCACATGTAGGAACTGGTCTCTCAATGCGATATTGTCACCGTCAATTGCCCACTTCACGAAGGCACTCTTGGACTTGTCAACGACGAGCTTCTCTCCCACTTCAAGCAGGGCGCATGGCTCGTCAACACTGCCCGTGGCGCTATTTGCGACAAGGATGCGGTCGCTCGTGCTTTGAAGAGCGGTCAACTTAGCGGCTATGCTGGTAGGTCTTTTTGTCGCAGTGATCTGGTCGAGCTGTGTTGAAATTTCACGAAAGGTGACGTGTGGAACGTTCAGCCTTCCCCCAAAGATCACGTCTGGCGCACCATGAAAAACCCTCTGGGTGGAGGTAACGGAATGGTGCCCCACTATTCCGGAACTACCCTTGATGCTCAGATCCGCTATGCCAACGGTACCAAAAGCATTCTCGAGAACTACCTTACCGGCAAGCCTCAGGAGCCGCAGAATATCATTGTTGGACTTGGTATGGCGAGACAATATTCTCGCTGCGAGTGGCACTGACTCGGTTTTTTTCTCTTTCAGGTAAATACGAAAGCAAAGCTTGTGAGTATCTCGTTCAATTTTCCTTAAGCAAACCTGCTCACAGTAATATTCCAGACGGTCAACGATAATCCAACACGATCATAGATACGGTTTTGCTCTGTGTGGTCTAGAAATGTATGATTCGTACCTTAGCTTTACTTACTAATATGCACCAATGGAAATGATTTCACTCCTCAACATACATGTTCCAAACCTATAGCAAGAGGTTTTCAGCCTGCAAGTCGTCCCCAGACGACTACGCATACATGCATAGCTCGGGAGTTGTGGTGCACTAATATAGCAGTGACTCACTCAAACTTGACCTGCAAGGCACAAGTCCCGCTATGGACCCAGATGACTGTCAGGAACTCTCCGGACTGTACACGGCTTCGTACTACCACCGGTGACGTATCCGTAGGCAGTCCCTGTGAAAATTCCCTAAAGCTAGGCCAGGGAAAGAAATTGTCTGCTTTTCGGAGATTCAATTTTATTTAGAGGATATCCAGAGAGGGCACAGATGGTATTAGAACAGACAACAGGATATTCAGCTAGGGTAAAAGGTAAAAGCAGCTAATAGAACGACAATGGGAAGGGCTAAGTAGGCCTAGGGACTCAAGAAACCGAAGCCTTCAATGTAGAGAGTCAGAAAATCAGAGCCCCAGATGGGAGGGATCTAGCTCACCATATGGCCTTCAGTCAATTGGTGAATATCGGTGAGAAGGAGACATACGTTACTCCTACTGCGCCTACGTCTGGCCGCATGTTCTTTCTGCAGAATTGTTTGAATGATGGAGTTGGCTTGTTGCTCACCAAGGGAGCGAACTATGACTTCTTTCTTCGCTTCCAGTGAGGCAAAAGATGCGCTGGCGTAGCGTTTATAAACCGATGCGTCTTTGTTGATTGAAGCCATCTCCTTTTCTACTTCCTGGCGAAGCTTCTTCAAGTTGAGAAGATAGAGGCCCATCGCTCTTATATCGTCCTGCACGATGTGTCGCTCAACAAGAAGCATTTCGTATTCAGCAACAACCCCGTACAACTCTGCAGAGTTGTCAGCATTTCCCGAAGTAGATTCTCCATCCTGAAAATCCTTCAGTCAAAAACAATCTTGCCGATATTTCTGAAGCCACTCTACCTGCAATGAATGGACCTCTGGACTAGGTTTCGGAACGCGGCTTTCTGAGCTCTTCTGTTTTAGTGGGTCAGGGAAAGGCGCTTCAAACAAGGCCAGATTCTGTAGAAAACTTACCATAGTCTGCATTTTCAACTTGGTTAATATGAAATTGGAGTTGGTTGTAAAGGTGGTAGTGCAACTTTAAAGGGCAGGTTCGAACGATCCAAAGGACTGGCCTATTAAAGTCTTTCAACAGTCACGCGTAAACGGAAACCGGAAACCGGAAACTGGAAAACGGAAAACGGAAAACGGAAAACTCTAAGTGAGCTTTAAGTAGGACATGATGTGAATTTTTGTGTAGTTTCGATGTTTCGATGACATGTAGGAGTCTCAGGTTGGGATCGTCGTTTACTTGTGTATACTTCGGATTTCAAAAGGACCGATGTTTTCCTGTTCAGCTCGAGGGCTATGTAGGCGGCTCTAAAGAGATGATTTAGCAAGTGGAGAAGCAGATTAGGCGCCCACTCAGACTAGCGCTCGGCATTCCCACGCTCAGCGCTAAGTCCACCGTTCTTGACAAATCTAAGGTCTTTGAAGCTTTGAAGGTTCCTCTCCACTATATACACTCTCGGCTATCCAGAAAGCATGTTTCCTCGACCGCTCTCAGCTCGAACAAGCTCCTTAATCCCCTAGTAACTATACCCAAGTCCAAGAAGGGGATATGTCGTCACTTTTTACCCCCGGAAGCCTACTCGAGCTCTTTCGCATCTCTTCGGACTAAAACTCCGCTTACACAAACCTCCTTTCCTCGTCCTAGGCTGGGACTGGTACATACTACGTAGATCCGTCCCAGTTCCGCCCTACTCAAAAATCAGAAATCGAAATCAATTTCGGTATACGAAAACGAGGAAGGCGGACGAAGCCCAGGACGAAGCAGGTTACAGCCTTATACCACGCTGCACTTCCGGGTTGGACTGCATCGGTACCGGAGTCTTGAAATCCTTTCGAACCTAGTTCCTTGGACTTTGGACTTTGGAGGTATGGATGAGCGCCGGCATGGTACACGTGTCTCATCACTGGCAGCAAGGGCTAGATCGAATGGATTCTGTAAGGATACCGTGACCTGTCAGTGTCGGAAGACAGAGCATAGATTCAGAACGACTTCCAGGTGGTTCGGTTCTCGGCTACAAGACCTTCTGAGCAGTGAATCGTATAAGTATACGAAGACGGACGAAGACGAAGATGGAACAGGGTACAGAATACGAAGATGAAGGCGAAGCGGGTTACAAGACGAAGTAGGTTACACAACTTCCAAGGTGGACTGCGATATCGGTACCGAAGTCTTTGGACTTCTTTCTACATAGTTCCTTGGACGGACCTTGGAAGTAAGGATGGGCATGGTACACGTGTCTCATCACTGGCAGCAAGAGCTAGAACGATCACGAAAGAATGGGATGGCAGGATATCGTAACCTGTCAGCGTCAGAAGACAGAGCACGGATTCAAAACAACTTCAAGTTGGTTCAGTGCTCACTTGACACTTGTCATTGACGAATCTAAGCAGTATGTCTATCCCGCCTCTTCGAAGGCTCACCTCCACTATATACACTCTCAAATATCCAGAAACCACGCTTCCTCGACCGCTCTCTTAACAAGCTCCTCAATAACCCCCTACTAGAGCCTAGCAACTATACCCTAGTCCAAGAAAGGATCTTGGTCTATTACTCTTCTACTCTTTACCGCCGGAAGGCCGAAGCCTCCAACCGTGATTGTAGTCTCTTTCGTCTCTTCAGACAGCTTCAGATTCAAACTCCACCTTACACGCACACGCACGTCCTTTTCCTTGGTTGGGACTACGTAGATCCGTTCTAGTCCGAGTTAGCCCCCCTTCTCGTCTTCCGATTCGAATTTCGGGAACTGGAATCGTATACGAACGACGGAAGAAGACGAAGACGAAGCAGGGTACAGCCTTACAGCCTTGCAACTTTCGGGTTGAACTGCATCGGTACCGGAGTCTTTGAACTTCTCTCTAGTTCTTTGGATTTTTGACTTTGGACCTTGGAAGGATGGGCGTGTCCATGTGGTACACGTGTCTCATCACTGGCACCAAGAGCTAGAACAATCATGAAAGAATGGGATGGCAGGATATCGTAATCTGTCAGCGTCAGAAGACAGAGCACGGATTCAAAACAACTTCAAGTTGGTTCAGTTTTCGGTTACAAGACCTTCTGAGCAGTGAGAAGTAAATCTGTATACTCTGTATACGCTCTGTACCCAGGTCCTACAGAAGTAGGTAAACAATACACTGCGCAGTATTTATTCTTATCCTTACTACAACTCAGACTCAAACCGGTCCATGGCCACGTACGTCGTACCATACCAAGACGTCGAATTCCGGCTGGGAGTCGTATACAAAGACGGACGAGGACGAGGACGAAGCAGGGTACATAAGACGAAGACGAAGCGGGTTACAGCTTTACACCACGCTGCACTCCCGGGTTGGACTGCATCGGTACCGGAGTCTTTCGAAATTCGGATCTATATAGTTCCTTGTACCCTGGACTTTGGAAGTAAGGATGGCATGTGGTACGTGTGCGGGTGTGTTCTCGATACCTGTCCTGTCAGCGTCGGAAGACAGAGCACGGGTTCAAAACAACTTGGTTCGCTCGGTTACTTACTTTTCCGACCCGTGCCCCAAGGCCTTCTGAAAATCAACTCTGTATAGTACTTACTCCAAGGCTCTGTACCCAGGTCCCACACTTCGGAGTTGTATACGAAGACGGACGAGGACGAGGACGAAGCGGGTTACAGCACTGACTTCCGGGTTGGACTGTGATATGTATCGAGGTTTTTCGAATCTAGCTCCTCGGACCTTGGACCTTGGAAGCAAGGTTGAAGGATGAGCATGGTACACATGTCTCAAGAATAGACCTAGTCTCCAGGCTGCGTTCTCGATACCTGTCCTGTCAGCGTCAGAAGACTGGCAAAGAGCGTTAGCGCAGAACTTCAACTTGGTTCGGCTTTCGGGTACTTACTTTTCCAACCCACAACCCTCCAACCCTCAACCCTCCAACCATCTAAAACCTTCTGAGAGGTGACTCTATACTCTGTATACTCGTACCCAGGTCCCACACAAGTAAGGAAACCACATAGTCACCCAACAGAAGACGAGAAGACGAAGGAGAAGACGAAGACGAAGCAGGGTACAGCCTTATAGCAACTCAGCTGGGCTTCCAGGTTGGACTGCATCGGTACCGAAGTCTTTGGACTTCTTTCTAGTTCCTTGGACGGACCTTGGAAGTAAGGACGTACGTGGTACACGTGTCATAAGAATGGACCTAGCCTCGGGTTGTGTTCTCGATACCTGTCCTGTCAGCKTCTAAAGACAGCACAGAGCACTTTGATTCGGCTCTCGGTGACTTTTCCAACCTCCAGCCCTCCGAAATCTTGTAAGAGGCAACTCGTAACTCTGTATACTCTGTACACTCCGTACCCAGGTCCCACACAAGTAGGAAACAACACCGCGCAGTAGTACTTGTCCCTATTCCCATTCCCATTCCTATTCTTATTACTACTCAGGCTCAGACCAATCCATAGCCACGTACGTCGTACCCCATCATATCCCATCAACTCACCTGCGGTTTTCCTACGGTTTTCCTGCGGTCAACATATGTACGTAGGTGCGAACAAAAAGCGTGCTTCCACGGTATCGATGAGGTACGTATATGTCAAAAATAAACCTCCGTAGAGACTATTTCCAGGATTTTGACATTAACCCTCACCGCGCACCGGCACCGCTCAAGCTAGGTAAGCTATGTTTCACGTACGTCGTTCCTATTCCGTTATCCCGCTCTTCCGTTATACTGTAAGGAACCAGAGACGGGTATGGCGCGCATGAGGTTGACGACGGATCTCGGACTTCGAGCGATGAACTCACGGGCGTACATAACTGGCGGCTGTCACCGTATGTTTACATGGAGGGTCCGGAGCGTTTCACGAACACGAACACGAACACGCGCGCGCGGATGGGTAGAGAGGATCTCTCTCCGAGTCTATGTTACACCCTCCCCTTCCTGTTCCTGACCATCCCCAACTGACGAACTTCGATCTCGGAGTCGTAGGCTCGTAGGTTCTGGTTCTTCAAGCATTGGGTGAATTTACTAATTAGTACAGGTACGACGAGTCGATTCGAAGGAAACAACCACGAATTCGAAGTTGGTTGGAATTTGGCAACGGAACGCGACTCGGACGCAACGCGTCACGTTGAGTCGTCGTTCCGGGATGTACCTGTCACCGGTAGGTAGGTAGGTAGGTAGGTAGGTAATCATTGGGTAGTTATGTATGATCACGCACCTCACTTCAATGCATCGTAAGAGATCGTAAGTTGTAACATGGATTAGCTTGGGATCCGCAAGTGAGTACTTCAAGTTGCAATTGGTTCCATCCGTCGTTAGGCGTTGCGCGTTGCTGTTTACATACCCCTACACCATGATCATGTAAGTATGTATGGTATCGATGTAAGCTATCGCGGATTTATCGATATATCACTGTATCCTAATCAACCACTGTATCACTGTATCAAAGCGCAATTATCCGAGTCGTGTCTGCGACAGGTCTGCGAGCGATTCGGACAGTATAAATTAAAGAAGCCCCAGGCCCGGGCCTCAGACGGTTCGGGGACTTAAAGCTGAAGAGATAGAGGTGATACATAGAAAGACAGTATCGACACCGATATCGTTGCTATCAACTTACTTACATCTTACATACGCATGCATGCATTAATCAAGCATTCAAATTCCTACTTAGTACTTACAGCAGCGGCACATAAGCGGCCTGCATGCCAGAGATTCAGAAAATGTCAAACGACGAACGAATTCGAAGTCACGAATTGACTCTGCGAGTTCGGGTTCCTGTTTGGGAAGGGTCTTCGGGGGAGTAAAGACCGTCGCATCGCGAAGCCTGTGGCCTGAGGGTTGAGTGTCGAGGACTGCAGGGAGAAAGTACATACATACCCCGGGGGGGGTGGGGGTGGGGGTGGATAAAGACGAGCGAGCCTACATAGGCCTAAGGCAAATCTCCTCCTTCCGGATCCTCTGACGATCACTACATATTCTTGGCCATGGCTGCAAATCGCGTTGCGCGGCTGCTGCGTTGACAAATAGACAACTAATCTACATTACATTACATTCTTCATCACGATATGTTCTACTCTAATCATTAATACAACTGTACACTACAAAATCCTCCTCTGCTCCTAACACTAAGCGCTAACGCTACCGTACCATAGGCATAACCCCCGTCCTCAACGCAAGTATATACCCAAAATCGTCCCACCCCTCAGGCGTAGAAAAAAGGTTCCGGTCCCGGTCATTCCTCCCACTGGCAACATCTCCCTCAATACGATCAAAAAACTCGACTACTCCGCAGTTATTCAGGACTCTTGCGAAGGCAGCGTGGGCCTTGAGGAATTCAGGGGCGGGAGGTTCAATACCCATCTCTGAGTCTGTAGCTCCTGAATCGAATTCAACATCCAAATCCGATTGCCCATTACTCAACACATCGAGGCTCCGAGTCATCTGCACCTTGTACTTGTTAGGCGTATCAGGGTACTGTCAAGGAAAAGGAAGGATTCAGCACTCAGCGCTCAGCGTTCAGCTTCAGAGGCAAGGCAAGGCAGCAGGGTCTTTACGCCTACGAAACGAAACGAAACGAAACGAAGTAAACTGAGACTAACTGCTTCTTTATCCAAATAAAACTCAAATCTCCCAAACTTTGAACGATCGATATCTGACATGTATATGGCGTTCGCAGGGGAGTTGATCTTCGTGCGCACAAGCTGCTGTTTTATATCGATTTGTGTCCAGGATTGAAACATATCCGAGTCCCAGGTATGAGCGTGGGCATGGGCAGGTTCGCTCTGTTTCGAAAGATGTGGTGAGATAAGACTCAGGAAGATGAAGACAAGGATAAGGGTCGCGACGTGCAACTTCTCTACTAGGACTGACTTTATCGTTGAAGTCATTAAACGAGAAAGGGATGATGCGCGCAGCATTCATCCTACCTTGCCACACTTTCGGAATTTCACCACCACGTCCAGCTTTTAAAAGTTCTCGTGCACGAGCACTATCAAATGCCTTGGTAATCGCACAAGAGTAACGCTCGCGCCGGGCAACCTACAATGTGCATGTGAACTGTCTAAGTCTTGGTGGATGGACTCAATCGGAAAATTTGTCCAGACTCCATACTGACCTTCCTTCTGAGACAGTCCTGGTCTGGCACTGATCGAGTCGTACTCTCGTTCTCGATGAGCTTGGGCTCAGCTGTAGTGTCGATGGTGGTGGGGGTTTGACTATCACTAGGCTCACTAGGCTGGACTTTCAAGAGTTCGCGAGACTTTATCAGCACTGAAGGACAGACAATAAATTAGACTACGTATGTACGTGAAAGAGAAAGATTCAGAATCAAGATCTCGAAACCAACTCACTCGGGAGGAACAACCCCTCAAATCACGCTCGCGCAACCGCAACCACCACATCACTGGCAAGTTCCCCTTTCCCGTTCCCTTTCCCAGTAGCAATAATAACACCAACGCTAACATATCGCTTTCCAAGAGGGTGCGGAGCATACTTTATCATCCCATATAATAGTTCGTAAAGGTCGTATACGTAGCGGTTGCAGCGATCAGTGCTACTAGCACGCCGTAGACCCTCGGAGTCGGAGTCACGGTAATATGCAAGGTGCTCTAGCGCATCTTCGGAAAGTAGATCGGTTGTGTATTGGCTATTGTAGAGTTCGAGGAATTGGGCGGAGGAGCAGGAGAGGATCGTGCAGATTGAGTCGAAAGGGTGAGTTGACGRGACAGACTCTGGGTCTGTATGCTGAAGAGACATTTGGTTACAGTGGCACTGGCACTGGCAGCGATGAATTCAGATGCCCTCGTTCACGTGAGACCTAATTTGGGAAATAGGCTATCGCTTTGACGCGTGAACGTTTGAACCGTAGAAGACCGTAGATCTAGACTCGTTCCCAGTCTATCAAACCGCAAGCGCAAGCATCATGTCTGCGATGACAGTATAAATTAAAAAAGCCTCAGTTACGGTTCGGGGACTTAAAGCTGCAGCTTCAAAGCAAAGAGATAAGTAAGTATACATTGAAAGTTGAAACCAATAAATCGATACCGTTGCTATCAACCTACTTATATCTTACATACGCATGCGTGCATTTATCAAGCTTTCAAATTCCTACTTACAGCAGCGGCGCATAAGCGGCCTGCCAGAGATTCAGAAAATGTCAAATGACGAACGAATTACGAGTTCGGGTTCCTGTTTGGGAAGGGTCTTCGGGGGAGTAAAGACCGTAAAGCGTACGTCGCATCGCGAAGCTTGAGGGTTGAGTGTCGAGGACTACGGGGAGAAAGTACATACATACGGGGGGTGGATAAAGACGAGCGAGCCTAGGCAAATCTCGTCCTTCCTCTGACGATCACTATTTTTGGGTGGGATGCAACTTGCCGCGGGTAAAGTACGTTAAGTAAGACTCGGACTCGGAGGCGATGATGAACTACTCTGACCCTGAGGCCTCAGGGTCAGAGTAGTTCCTGAGGTCCAGGATAGTCCGTCGCGTCGTCCGAATAGGATGAGTGAAGTAACCGGTTCAACTTCCATATAAGGCAACCGACGACTTCCTTCGTGAGTTGGACCCAAAAATTCATGGATATTTCGAGTATAGATCTGATTTTTGACAACCGCAGATACATGATAACCGGTGAATGGTGAGTAGGTATGAGTCGAAGCCCCTCGAGAAGACGTTGGAATGCATGGTACCAGGGCAAAAGAAGAAAGAGCGACGATCGATGGGTGATCTGCGTAGGTGATGCATGGTCGTGAGGAATGTTGCTCATCTAATACCCAGGGGGATACGTGGATTCATGGGTAGCGTATACAACTGTGCAGTGTCGGAAGGAAGAGTTGCGAGAAAACAGCACGTGTCCGAAGAATACTGGATTACCTAAAATAGACAAATTGAATTTGAAACTTACGCGTCAAAGAATTCGAAGACAGAGAAGATGGAATCTCATCTCAGTCAGTGACGTGTTGGATGAAATAAAAGATGTAATACCCTTATCCTTTTTCAACTCTTTCCCCCATGGACCTCACTCAATTCTCAGAGCTCGTAGCTGCTGCTCTAGAGATCGATAGTCATTTCGACCCTGCTTTGGTTTACCCGAGTTCAACGACGACAACGACGACGACGACGACAGCGTCGACACCGACAGTGACTAATGGAAGCAGTCCACGCGTTTTGAGGAAGATCAAATCTATTCTACTGCGAAAACCCACCACTCCTCCTCCTCCTCCTACAAGCGACGTACCCTATCTCCCTCTAGCACACGAATCATCCGGCGTGTCTATTTTCTCCCGAGGAGGCTCAGACGGTGGGTCGAGTATCGTTCCTCCTTCCCGGTCCGCCTCAAGTGACTCGGGTCATTCCCTCGACTCTGTGTGTTTCCCGCCTACTCCCCCGCACTCCCCTCCACCCCTCTCCGCATCTTCCTCTTCCTCCTCCCTCGTTCAAGATGAAGACCCGTTCGCAAAGGGTCAAGTACAAGTTCTTCATCCTTACTCTGCTGCTCATCCAGCTCAGGGTCCTACCACCACCACCACTACCAACAAGCGTTCAAGGGTGAAACCACGACCCGCGTTACCACCACCTACGTGCCCACTTCCTTCTCCCCCGCTCACACCAGACTCTCAAGATTGGACGCTCTCGTTGCCTTTTGATGTCCACCCGTACTCGAGCGTGTTTCAGACGAAGAGGCCGTTAAAAAGGAGTAGGGAGATTGTTAAAAAGAAATCTCAGGCTGAGAATGTAAGTCTTTTCCCCGTCTTATCTTATTCATACTAACAAGGATGACGTATTTAGCTAGCACCTATGGGCCACAAACGAAAAGGTTCCCCGTTTCCTCTTACTATCAAACTTCCTACCGTACAATCACCTACGCCTACGGGTACTTGTTCGAGTCCAAGTCCAGTACTAAGCTCACCCGGAAGCGCACGAACTAATCGCCCGACAACACTACCCCCCGCCCTTCCACCTCCTACACGCGATCTCCCTGCCCTCCCGAGTCCCAGCCCCTCAGAGTCACGCTCATCAGCAGAGTCACTACCATCCAGCACCTCTACAGACACAGAAAGTACGTATCCGCCGCGATCACGATCCATCCGATCTGGGCGTTCCGGGCGTTCTGGGTCCACATCGACGACAGGTTCGGGTTCGGGGTCGGATCCGCTCGAAAGTCTACCTAGGACCTTGACCCTGTGTAGGATGGTTAAATGTGAGAGGACGGGATTGCCTGTTCCCGCCTCTGTTCCTGTTCCTGCTCTTGTTCCTGTGTCTCCGTCTCCATCTCCGTCTTCGTCCCCGTCTTCGTCGACCGACGAGGGGTTCGAGAAGGGGAATAGGGAACGTTCGGGGAGCGTGTTTAGTGGGCAAAGTAAAAGGAGTGGGGAGAGTGGTGAGACGGAATGGTTTAGTGTGAGGGGGAGTTTGGACTCATGATGTGTGATGTGATGTGATTTTACTTCGGTCAATGGTAAGCTTTATTTTTTCTTTATTTTTTTGAGGAGAGAAGCTGATAAATGGATTTTGGATTTTGGATTTATAGTATATGATTTTTGTGTTACCTGCCCTGCACGAGTCAAGTCTTTCGTTTGCATAGCTGATAGTCAAGTTTCAAGTTTTGGTATCGTATCGTATTGTTGGGTTACATTACTTCCGCTCTTTCCCTCTTTTGCTCCTTTCCTCTTTCCTCTAGCGCATATATGCGCGTACGCGCCGCGTCGTTCATTAGCCTTTTCATCCGAGTCGCTCTTTTCAATGTTTTCTTTGCATTTGTATTCTATCCGTCCGAACCACCCTCCCCTCCCTCGTCGTACTCTCCTACCATACTCTCTCCTGTGTACCCCCTTCTACCTCCCTCCTACCTCCCTCCTTCCTCTCTGTAACCCCCCTCCCTCGTTCATCATCCATCGACCTTCGTCCCTCGTCCTTCATCCGGGCTATCGTCCCTCGTCCCCCCGAGTCCATCGGCCATCGTTCTTGCGTCCCATGTTGTGTTATACGTTATACGTTATCATATGTCCTCTTACTCTACTTATCTTGTCTCGGAGTCTGAAGTCTATTCTTTCATTCTCGTTCACGTTCACGTTCCGTTTTTTTCGTCGCGGACCTGCGGTGATTTGTAGGATTCTTTAGCGTTTTAGTTGCGTTTTAGTTAGTATTACTTAGTATACGTACTTATACGTAATGTTTCATTTCTTTACGTGCAAGCGTCGGACCTTCGGTTTTTTGTTGCTATCCGTTGTTTTTTTTGGATTGATTGAAGGACGGGTTTGAAGGACGAGACGGGATGATTCTGGCTTTTTTACGTTATCCGAGAACGAGAACGAGATTCAGTTGATGTATTCTTTCCAGTTCTTTTTCTTTTTTGAAGTGTATGTAGCGAGTGTATCTTTATTATTCAATTACCTGGACCTTTATTTCTTCGTTTCGTTTCGTTTCTTGACTCGGGATACTTTTTTGTTACTGTGATCACTGATACTCGTCCGTTCAATGTCCAATGTCCAAAGGTTCATCTCAGAAGTTGTGTGTCAGTGTCAGTGTCGGATGCCAGTGTCAGACAAGTTATGTATGTATGTATGTTGTTTTTGCTACGTTTCAGGATCGTACGTACTTATGTTGAAATTAACGTTGAAATTTGACTCGGAATACGCGACTATGTTATTCAGAATCGTTGACGTAGACGTATGTATGCCCCCGTTACCGCCGGTTTCAAGTGGCGTTACAGTAATTGATTCATGACTTGATAAATCCAAGTTCTGTATGTAACCTGGACATACATACGCGAAATGTAGCCGCGGCTCCTCCCAGCCCAGCCACCCATACATACTGTTTACACATACACATACAGTCATACTTACTCCGTAATCATCACAGATCCAACACCTCAACAGACCCTACACAACAACACCCCATTGCAACTACGCCTTCAGTACAACACCTCAACAACACCTTGATCTCAACGTCACTACAACACCTCAACAACAACACTCGTATCATCCATCCACTTCCCATCATATTCCAACGTGAGCCAACTTGATACCTTGTCGGTGTTTGAGCCGCCCATGCCTTCGCGGAGGAGGTGGAGGGATATGTTCGAGTCGGGGGTTGGTGCGTCCGCGGACTCGGGGTCGAAGGCGGCTGGGGAGGACTCGGCGGAGGACAAGGGGGTAGTGGTGGAGGTGGTGAGGGAGGTAGAGGTGGTGGTGGGGGAGATGGAGGAAGAGGTGATGGAGGACGAGGACGAAGAACGCGAATCAACCCACCCCCCAACAATCCCAACCCATTTCTCTCCAAGCTTGTTCATATCAAACTTACCTCCACTATCATTCCTACCTTCTCCTGCGTATAGGTCAATCAATCCATCCGAGCACATGATTAAGCACGCTGTTGGCCAAGGAACGGGAATGGTGAGTAGGAAGGAAAGGGAAAGGGGAGGAAAGGGTTGAGTCAGTATCAGCGTTACATATCGAATGACAAAATAAAGGATAAAGAATAACTGCGTGGGTGGGTACGTACCTTTATTCTCCGGAGTATACACGGTATACCTCACATCCGCTTTATTGGATACATACGGAGGGGTAAGACACCACTTTATCGTATTCTCGAAATGAGATGGAGGTCGGGCGAAGCCAGGTAGGGTGTTTGCGAATACACGGGTTGTGTAGATTGATGGGAGTTTGAATAGGAAGTCACCGATGGCTAATGGATGAGAGGTGACGATCAGCCCGAAAAACATAGGAACAGGAACGAGAATGGGAACAGAACGGGAGTGGGGAGTTGGGGAGGGGAATGAGAAGGATAACTAACCTCTCGTAACTGCAATAAGTCCCAAAACGCGTTGTTTTGAGACTACGTCTTCTTCACCTGGATGTTCAGCTCTAAGACGTTCAACCTCATCATTCTCCGTCGCATTATGATTTGAACTTAAAAGCGTAGCGGTCCATTCGCCTGAAGGCTGTTTCGTTCCTAAAACTATTCACGTAACACGAGTCATGTTTAAGAGGCAACGCAGCAAAATAAACAAAACAGAAAAACGCCTGCTCACCCGCTTGACAATCTCCTAAACTCGCTGTCCAAATACCTCCCTCCGGCCCGATTAACACGACAAGTACAGTCGTACCCCTCATCCCTCTCGTCATTTTAAGATTATTCGACCCCCTCTCACCATCCTTACCGTCATTCACAATAGCTTTGATTTCCTCATCCGAGCATTTCTCGATACTCTCTACTGTTGGGAACACGGAAAGGATACCTTCCAAGATTGAGTCATCGATAGCGGTTATGGCTTTGCGAAGGATAGAGGAAACGCTATCTTGGGATATCTCAGAGGTGGGGATGGATTGGAGGTGTGATTTGATTTGGGATGGGAGGGCGGTATAGACGTAGTCGACTGTTTCGTCGCCGTTTGCGTGTCCTGAAAAGTTGAATTGAGCATTAAACGTGCATATGCGTATATGTTCAATGTCCATGTACCCATCTCAAAAACAGGAACGAACGAAAGAACAATCAACACAAAGTGACAGACATACCATCAAAAACAGCTCTAAACCTCCACTTCCCACTCTCCAAATCCCATTCCTCCGTAACCACACGATCCTGGTTATGATACTTCGGATCCTGACTAGGCTGCATACTAACCGTATACAACGTCCCATCGTTCAAAACCCTAGGAGACGAAAGTCTATTGATTTCAGAGGTGATCTTTGGCGAGGCAAGAACGGTGTAAGCGAAATCAAGTCCTGGCATGCCCATATCTGTGTGTCTACGTTCTGGAACATCGGATTCGCTCCGAGTCGAACCATCGGCAGTGGCGTCTTCGTTTGGGTGGAGTGAGAGGGAGGTTACACCGTCGAGTGGTAGCTCTGACCGTTCTGATTGAGGGGTTGCGGGGGATACGGCAAAGTTAAAGTCAGGATCTGAAGATGGGGAACTTGGGAGAGGTGAAATCGCGTTTGGATCCATTGATCACTGGTGTACTATGTATATCGTATATCGATCGTGGGGTGATCACTGGGGTCGTTGATAGAATTTTGTCGTTCGATTTCTTCGAAGCGATCAGGTTGAGAATTCGAAGGCTGGTGAAATTCCGAGGTATTCGATGAGGCTTTCTTTTATGATAAATCATTGAATTGTGGGTTAAGGGTTTGCATGAAACTCAATAGAGTCTAGCAAGACGCACCTTTCTATTCCAATACAGTTACTGTTATGCTGCTATACAACGCAACATCAAAAGCAGTCAAGGGTCTCTTTCATGCCCTGGGCAAAGGGCTGGGGTTGAGGGTTTCGTAGACGATTTTGCTAGACGCCCGAGTGATGAGATGAAAGACTGAAGTGGGCCTGGAAATCGCTGAGCGCCGCTTGCTCCAAGTCTCGTGGCCTCATTTGCATATTCGTACGCTTAAAACGACGAAGAACAAACTGAAGATTTCGAAATCGGAGATACAGTATGCTGCTATGCATATGTGCAGGATATGTGGCTGCCAACATCACGAGCTGATAAACTTCAATTGAGTCAGTGGAAGCCCGAAGACCATGTGGATTACTCAGGCTGGTGAACGCACGTCGACGTCTGGGGTCTTTATAAAACTAGTCTTTTCTCCTACATAGTACACACTGAACTCTGGTAAATCACTTTGGAATTCTATCACGAGTTGAGCATACTTCCCAGATCTGCAGACTTCAAGACGTGCAGCAGCCGAGTTCGACGAAACTTTGAAAAGGTTAGTACCTCCGTCCAGCCCCGAGAATGTATACTCTGACCTTTTCTGCCCAAGCTTGCAATATGAGCGCCAGTAACTTCAATAATCGTATGTAGATAACCTCGCTGTTGCTTATCTTAATCTATCTCGCTGACTTCAACATACGCCACTTTGACGCCATCGCTTACTGGCTCGCGCACTCATCCACTCACCACTCGAACCTTCGAATAACACTTAGGACCAAGCATCGAGAATTTGAGAGCTATAGTCACTGACCAACCGGAGAGTTGGGATGTAGCATGGTGCGTGGCTCACTACCAACTCCGAATTCAAGTTTCGCAGTGTTGGGATCGCTTCCGTGACTTACCATTACATTCTTGGGTTCGCAGGCAAAAGAATGTTACACCATGGGATTCAGGAGACATCCAGCCTCCGTTGAAGATGGTTATTGAATCGGGAAAGATTCCCTTACCCAAGGAGGGTCGAACGTTAGTTCCTGGGTGCGGCAGGGTAGGCACCTTCTTTTGCTATGTTTCTCATCCGTATAATCGAATATCGATTTACTTGGATTTACTTCATAGGGCTATGATACAGTATACCTAGCTTCGCAGCTGGGATACGACGTGGTTGGTCTGGATGTCTCAACAACCGCAATGGAAGCGGCCGCAGAGTAAGTACATATGAGTAAAGTCCCTCCGTCATCCTTAGATGGGGGTATGTATCCCCTTGAACGCTCACATACTCACTTTCATTCCCAAGGCACCTACGATCGAAATCGACTGCCTCGGGAGTCGATCTAACATCGAAAGTCCAATTCAAAACCGCCGATTTCTTCAAGCTGACGGTCCCTCCCGAGGAGAAATTCGACTTGATTTATGATTATACGTATGTTCGGGCTCGTATAAATGCCCTCCGTAATCACTTACCACCTACAATCTCCCCCGTGTTCTTCTTCCTCGTAGCTTCTTCGTTGCAATCCGCCCCTCAACGCGCCCCGCTTGGGCATCGCAAATGCGAAGCCTAATCAAACCAGGAGGGCATCTTATTACCTTGATGTTCCCGCTTGTACCTGAACCATACGAAGGTGGCCCGCCGTTCTACAGCAATTATCAGCACTATGTTGATATGTTGGGTGAGGGGTGGGAGGTTGTGTTGGACCAGATCCCTAACGATGAGATCCTCAATGAGTCGCACAAAGGGAGAGATAGAATTGTCGTTTGGAAGAGAATTGGTGGTAACTAATAAGTAAGCAAGAAGAAGTGTACAATATTTGAAAACGAACGAGCAAGAAGTGTACAGTGTTTGAAAACAAACGAGGATATTATACAATAGTAAAGGTGGTGTACTGTGGGTATGGGTATACGAGCGAATCATATAAACATAGGCTTTATATCTGGGTACACGATGTGTAGATCATACGAACAAAAGTACGCGTTCGTATGATCTACACATCGTGTACCCACAAGGCCACAATACGATAAACCATATGTACGTACTAGAAAAATCCATCCAAAAACGTCCAAGAACATGAGAAAAAGTAATAAGTAATATAAAAATGCTTAAAAATATCGTGGCACTTGTCCAGGTAATACACCCAAGAACACCTTCCACGTCCCATCAGGCTGTAACGCCGCCCTCATACCCTGAAAGCGACGATACGCTCCAAGCACGTCACTTCTCCTAAAATCTCGTTCTGTGCAGCCAGTACTACGCATTCCCCACTCCAATTCATCCCTCTCTCTCATCGCCCTCGCTTTCATCAACGTCGCACCAGCAGAAACACCAGACCGATGAGCACCCCCCTCAAACAACCCCTCCATCTCGGAACTCGTAAGTGGAAAAGATAGATACTCTCGTATCCCATCTAATACATCTCCAATAGTGAACTTTGGCTCAGAAGGAGTCCTACGAAGCCGGATGGGACCCCACTGTAAGATCCAAGATTGGAGGTAGGGGTTATCTGATTCAATCCATATCTCTGTTATGTCCCCGCCTTCCGTTGCATACAACGCTTCGTCCGAGAGCTTGACGGGGAGTAAGAGATGTTTCCCACTGAGCTCTCTAGCAAACTCCGGAGGTGAGATAATATCCCATTGAAGTCTGGGGACTGTGGGGTCTACTGCGTTATAGGAAAGGGAAGGATGAACTTGGATCTTGTACGTCTGAGGAGGCAGCGGTGAGCTTGTGGTCCAAGACGGAGAACGGGTGGCCATGGGAGGTGAGTAGAAGGCCCATGATGGTGTTGGCCACAAAGGAGGCGCAGGACTGTAGATCCATGATGGTAGGAGCCACGACCACGTCGGATTCGGGGAGTAAGAGTAGGTGAGATAGGGAGAGAGAGAAAAGCATGGGCGACTGTATAGACTTGACAAGTAGGTCATTATGGCGTAGGCAAAGCTAGAACTTGACTCTGCAAGAATATTTCAACACTGAGGAAGCGTTATCGCTAGACAAAACGAGGACGAGCAAGAACGACTATGAAGCAGAAGCGAGATACTAGGTCGATGATCGTAAGAAGAGAGTGCTACTATTCGACTCGCCACCATAAAAGCAAGCATACTTAAAGCAGCCGTGACATTTGGGCTGTGTCGTTTGCCACATTTACTTGAAAGGCGACAGAAAGAAGTGTGGCGCGACCGCATTTGGTACAGGATGACATTGAAATGATGTGGCGGGAGAGAAACACAAATGGGGAAAGACCCCGACAAGTACTGTAATTCCCATACCGGGACCTGTCACGGACAGGACTCAGGAGACCAAAATCACGAGACCGTGGCTATGACTCATTGCTGTCACTTGAGCACTTTTTCTCTGAGTCTGAGAAGTTTCTGAGCTTTCTTTGGGCTTCCTTGTTACCAAAATCGTCCGGCGTAAGTTCAAGAACACCGCTTTTCATCCTTCATATTCTTACAATCTGCTATAGATCCTACTGTTCTAATGCTGGCTGACTCGGATTACATAGAAACTCAAACGCCCTGCCACTCAACTGACTTTCACAGTGAATACTGCATTCCACCTTGACTCATTAGTTTTACAGCGCAGGCTGTCGAAACAGGAAGACTAGTGACTTTCGTACACACAGTGTGAGCCATCATACATTTTGGGTTTTGTTAATCACTGACAATGTTGAATCAGCTACCTGGTGTTGTATGTGGCATATCTATTTTTGTCTACAGATTTTTTTGAACGCGTCTACAGCTCGGCATCACCTACAGGATCTTCGAGCTTCCCAGTCCCGATATCCGTCGGATGGTCGTCACTAGTATTGTTTGGGCGTCAACGAATGCGACGAAATACAGTCCGGCAGAATATGCCGACGATACGAGAACAGTAACTGGTCATTTATGCACTCTGGGCTTTACAATATATTTCGGGCTCGGACAAGTCTGTAGCATCGCAGTAGAATCCAGCATTCGAGCGCGTACCTCAATCCGAAGAGCTCGCCAAACCTAAACATCAGTCGTCACCCCTTGCACACATACCCACTACACAGTGGCTGACAGAAACGGACCTTGGACGATCCGGACCATCGGGGGACTGATTTACTTCGTCGGTGGGGCTTTCAGCACCAGGGTCTGCGAAGAGACAGGGAACAGTCGGGATGATGAAGCCGAGACACCAATGTCCGGTCAATCAACATGCCAAGTGATGACAACGACGACGATGACGATAACAGGATGGATAACAATGAAAAGCAAGGTATGATATATGTTTGCATTCCAATTGTCAGTCAGAGACTCAATTATAGATCTGTCGCGGCACTGGTAGCCTGATTTACTCAACCGAAATACACAAGGCAGGTAAAGTGGATGAACCATACGAAGGTGGCTCGCCGTTCTGAACGGGGATATTATACAACAGTAAAGGAGGTGTACTGTGGGTATGGATATACGAGCGAATCATATATAAACGTAGGCCTCATACCTATGATAAACCATATGTACGTACTAGAAAAATCCAACCAAGATCGCCCTAGGACATGAAATAAAAGTGATAAGTAATATGAAAATGTTCATATATATCGTGGTACTTGTCCAGGCAATACACCCAAGAACACCTTCCACATCCCGTCAGGCTGTAAAGCAAGTCTCATACCCTGAAAGCGACGATACGATCCAAGCACATCACTTCTCTTAAAACCTCGTTCTGTGTAGCCAGTACTACACACTCCCCACTCAGACTCATCCCTCTCTCTCATCGCCCTCGCCTTCATCAACATCGCGCCGCCAGAAACACCAGATCGATGAGCGTCCCCCTCAAACAATCCCTCCATCTCGGCACTCGTAAGTGGAAAAGAGAGATACTGCCGTATCCCACCTAACACATCTCCGATAGAGAACTTTGGCTCAGCAGGAGTCCTACGAAGCCGGATGGGACCCCACTGGTAGATCCAAGCTTGAAGATAGGGATTATCTGATTCGATCCATATCTCTGTTATATCCCCGCCTTCCGTTGCATACAACGCTTCGTCCAAGAGCTTGACGGGAAGTAAGATACCCTTGCCACTGAGCTCTCTAGCAAGCTCCGGAGGTGAGATAATATCCCATTGAAGTCTGGAGACTGTGGGGTCTACTACGTTGTAGGAAAGGGAAGGATGAATCTGGATCTTGCACATCTGCGGAGGCAGCGGTGAGCTTGTAGTCCAAGATGGAGAACGGGTGGCGAAGGGAGGTGAGTAGAAGGCCCATGACGGTGTTGGCCATACGGGAGGCGCTGGATTGTAAGTCCATGATGGTAGTCGCCACACAGGAGGCGCTGGACTGCAAATCCATGATGGTGGGAGCCACGACCATGTCGGATTCGGGGAGTAAGAGTAAGGAGGATAAGACGAGAGAGAAAAGCACGAGCGACTATATGGACTTGACAGATAGGTCATTATGACATCGGCAAAGCTAAAACATGACTGCAAGGAAATTTCAACACTGAGGAAGCGTTATCGCGAGACAAAACAGCGAGGACGGGCCAGAGTAACTATGAAGCAGAGCGAAATGCTAGGTCGAGGATCGTAAGAAGAGAGTACTGCAATTCGCCACAACAGAAGCAAGCATACGCAGCCGTGGCGTTTGGGCTGCTACATTTACTGGAAGACGGAGAGAAAGAAGAGCATTTGCCATTATGTAGGACCGTATGTGGCGGGAGAGAAACAAATGGGGAAAGACTCGGACATGTAAATCTCAAGACTCATACCGGAAGATCACGAGACCGTGGCTATGACCTGTTATGCATTATGACTCATTGCTGTTAACGTTTGAGCAGTGCGAACTTCCCCTGAACTTCCCTGTTGTTCGAATGCTGGCTGACTCGGATTACACAGAAACTTAAACGCCCTGCCACTTAACTGACTTTCAGAGTGAATACTGCATTCCACCTTGACTCATTACTTTTGCAGCGTGGGCTGTTGAAACAGGGAGACAAAGTCACGTTCGTACACACAATGTGAGTTTTAAAG
>RCHF01001978.1:0-11756 GCA_003987895.1 Neonothopanus nambi | reverse complement strand
GTATAGCTGTAAACTTTGCAAGTGCAGCAATTCTGACTAATTTTACCAGTAATAATAATAGTTCCAATGCTCTCAACATCACCAGTCTTGTTCTTAGCCTGGCAGTGAACATAGTAGGCACTGGGTTGATTTATGCAAAAGCCTGGTGTGTTCTTTGTTTTTCCTCCAATTATTCATCTGCCACAGCCTGGCTATGATCCTGTCTTTTGACTCAGGTTGCATCAAAGAGCAATGCCTCTACATGGAAGGAGACAGAGGAGAACAGATGTTCAGAAGATCCTTATATTGCTTGTGGAGTCAGGTCTTATATATGGCTCTATTCAGGTGAATCACACCACTCAGCTTCCTTATTTGAAGGCTAATGTTGGTTAGTTAACCCAAATATTGGTATTTTTGATAGTTTCCCAACTACCTGCATCAGTTGCTACAAGTACTGGTGTTACAGCTTTGATAAGTATTACTCAAACAATATTTGACTGTGCCTCAGTATGGACATTTCATGGATCATTCCAATGCTAGCTCTTGACTAATTTTATTCTCTACAGGCTATTTATCTACCTGCTGTGATTGCTCTTATCAAGTATAGAAAGTCTGTGCTAGAAGAGACAATTTCAGAGATATCTTTTCTATCTCTGCAGGACAATAGAAGATCAGCTGATAATTCTGCACTTACCACATTGCAGTTTGCAGAGGCTGAAGCATCAGGGCCCTCCAATATGCATGAGAATTCTCTGGTGAGAAGGGTCCCTGACTCAGGAGAGGATATTGAGATGGATGTTCTGGGTGGGTCTGAAGGCCAGCAGGATAGTGGTGGATTGGAGGAGTGAATATCAAGGTCTTGAGGGTGTGTAGTAACTGGCAGCAGAATTTGGTGGCTGCAATTTCTTTTTATTTTATTTTTTTCTTTTTACTTCACCTCTGATGTATTTTTGTACTGACTTGATACTCTATTTATTGCTGGGTGTTTCTGCAATGCCTACTTGCTATTTATTTACCTTGTTAATGGCTGGACCTTCACTATTAAATACAGATACTGTGGCTTGCAGTGAGGTGCAGTTGGCAGAACTTGAATCCCAATATGTACAGGATATATACTGAGGCTTATATGTTAGGGCTGATGCTGAAGGTGTATCAGGGAACCCTGCAAACACCCTTGAATATGTATGAAGTAAGTGTCAAACAGACACAGAAGCCTGGCATGATCATGAGTGGTGCATGAAATTGAATAATGAATATGATATGAGGCATAGGTAAAGAGCTTCATGAAACCTTTCAAGCCACCAATACATAGTTGGGCTGTATGAGGGGTCTACTTAAGAATATCTGGGCATGCCAGTGTCTAGTGTCATGACAATTCACTATCAAATTTCCGAGTTTTGAGTGCTGCATATAGCTGCAGGACCTAGTACAGTACTGCCAAAAACAATGAAGGAAGAGTACAAGAAACAATACATACTAGTGCTTCTGAAATCAAAACTAGCTCAGCATACGATCACCCAATAACTCCCTCTTCCCACAACCTTCCCACCTCATCCTCCGTCAACCCAAGTTCATCCCTAATAACCTCACCCATATGCTCCCCAAACTCAGGCCCAGCCCATCTCACTTCCTCCTCACCCACACTCATACCCATTGAGCTTAGGAGACTTTCCTGTCATCTTAACATTCGACCCCTTCCTCCCTCCTACCATTCTTCTCAACCCAAACATTCTTAATCGCCCCTCTCTTCTTAACCTGCTCACACTCAACAATATCTGTAACCGAGAGCACCCTCCCAATTGATACACCAGCCTCATTCATCCTCCACACTTACTCATCCACTGTCTGTTTCCTTGTCCAATCGGATTTCGCCTCCTCGATTCCTGCCCATCATGCAACTTGAGGGTCATTGTAAGAAGCTTAAGGATGGACCGGTGAGATCTGGTCGCTGGATAGCTGCGGCGTTCATCATTTGTATAGTGTATATGTCATTGCTGTTGGTGATAATGACAACATATGTGGAGTGGGGATGTGCAGGTGAGTCAGTAGGGGTTGTGGAGGGTAGACATGGGTATTTGTTGATTGGAACAATTCCGGTCAAACTTAAAGAGGAACCTGAAGAGCCTCAGATCCTCTGAAAACAGAAATAGAAATAGATAATTGACATGGTGCAATTGCCAATCAATAGTCTAAGCATGTACCTTTCCCTTTCGATCATATTCCATCACAATACTGGAATAAACAATGAGGGGAGAAACAAAATAGCGGGTGTACTTCCAGGCTTGAGATTCTCCATCAATACATCACTCTTGATCACTAGTCATTTCACCAGTCAATGTAAGAGAAATAGGTAGTTCCATGAGTCATGAAAATAAGGAAGGAAAGGTAGCCACACACTCTCTTCCCTCAGCTTTTTGTAAATTAATCACAACACTCGTCGTACTCCCCTCAATACTCCTAAGCCATAGTCTCGTCCCATCTACATCCAATATGATGCGCTCAATGACAACAGGCACATATCCTGAAAGCAGAAGATCATTGCTTGATGGCTGTACTGAATGGGAATCTGAGCATCAACAATATTGATTGAGCTTTCAATGTGAACCTGAGTGAAGTCTTGATGCAAACTCACCTTGAACTCACCTATTCATATGGCGCTTGGAGGGAAGGATGTGCGTTGGTGTGGTATTCAAGTTGACATGGACATGTTGGCTAGTTGAAATTGTATAAGATTCCTCTCCGTTCATGATACATTAGCAATTTACAAAGGCAAGGAGAAGCCCAACTCGTAATAGCCTTCAGATTCGAGCGTGTTGAGCATTGAGAGGCTTTAGATTGCATAAGCCTTGAGAAAAAACACAAACAAAGACATCTTTGTCACTCATCAGCCCGGATCTCCATATATTCTTACATAAAACTTGGCTACCTCCACAAAATGCTCATTGAACTTCTTTCTCTCCTCCTACTACCATCATCCCAATTCATGTGTCAAAGCTTCATAGCTTTACTTGTCCTTGTTGATAAATTTCTTTTTACTCCTAGTTCAAGTTTCTGGTCATAAGAGCCTGATATGAAGTTCTCCTCAAGCATGAAGATTCTCGTTTTCATTTGCTTTGCTGGCATCCTTATGGTCAATGACTCGATGCGCAGGATGTTACCAGCGATACAAGTAGTGCTGTGGAATCAGCTGCATCTAGCGCTACCATAGCTACCACAGAGATGTCTAGTGCTATCACCTCAGTTACCACTGCAGCTACAGCTCCACTTCCTTTGCTGACTGGTATTTTGGATTGTGGGATCAAATGCTTATCCCAGGCTGCAATAAAGAATGGGTGCTGGAGGATGTACATGATTACCATTATATATGATTCACATTTGATCTTATACATTGTCCTTCATCCAGAACCAGACTTGTATCACCAAACAATGTATGTCCAATGACTTGAAGGCTGTGATGGGGCTTCAAAGCCAGCAATGCAGTTCTGGTAGGGCAGACTGTTCCTTTTTTGCTGAGTCTCAGGCTGAAGATGCATTCATTGCTCTATAGCTTGCCTATCTACAACTGGAACCGTCACTTCCAATAACTTCTCTGCAATGGGTATCATCAAGGCTGCGAGTTCCTCCACAAGTTCCTCCACCAGTTCAGGCACCAAGGCTTCTAGTATGACTGTAAGTTCCACCTCCTCCAGCAACACCGCTTCCAAGGTTGTATACGGATACGGAGCCATGATTGGGATGGTTGTTGGCCTTACGACTTGCTGGTGCCATTATTGGTGGCGGGATGCTACTGTAATTCAAGAATTGCAAGCAAGTTTTGTACGCACATATTGTTTTTCCTTCGCAACATTCCCTTCACTTTTATGGTTAGTCTGTATGATTTGGCTGTGCTCTATGTTGTATTTCTGTATTAGTTAAGTGAATTCAATCATAAATCCCATCGAAAAGCCTCATCCACGAGGTTACGACACATCTTGTAAATCTTCACTTGAAACTGTTAATAACATATCAACAGACTTGTGGTATGACATGGTCGAGATTAGCCTTAAATTTCAACCCTGAATGTTGTGAATAAATGACGGTTTATATAACACCGATTCAATACAAGAGCACGAGATAATGAAACGATGTACGGAAGGCTCGGGTATGCATATATGATATATACGATGCCTTGTACGAAACATGCTAAATGTCAAAACGCTTATAACTATTATACTTAATATAATTCAACTCGCATAGGAAAGCCAAGCTCCATTTTGCCCATATGTGAGATAGACTATTGTAGTACGTGAGTAGACGGTATTAGGCCACGCTTCAAGAATGAAGTCAAAGGTAGAGGTAGGTAGGTAGGTAGGTAGGTAGGTATATTGACTGAAACATGTACATAAGCGTGTACAGAGTCATTTATACCCTTGGCCGAACCTTGGCCTGCTTGAGCGACCCTGTAGTGCTTCTCCTAGTGAGATTTTGCTTAGATTTTGCCTCGAGGTGCACGCATTACTACTTTCTCCAGGAGGGGGCTCAAGAGCAGTGCTGGGTTGCAGTTGACATTCGAAGTTGACAGGTGTAAGTAGGAAGACTTGTGCTTGATGTACCAGGGGAGGGGGATATTAACAGGCTTGGGTGTAAAACATGGGCTCGGAGATGATAGTGAAAAAGCCACTAGTTGCTGGTCAAACTTGCCGTATACAATCGACTTGGACATAGTGCGTGTATGATTTGTAAGTGATATAAGAAGAGGTGCTGCTACTTATGAGGGTTAGAGAGTAAAAGAGGCTGTCATAGTGGGTAGGATGTACCTTTTCTATGTTACACACTACCCAACCAAAGTACCGCTGCTCTCGAGCACCCGAGTGCCTTAATTTTCATACAAGCCAATAGCAGATGAGGACACGTTATTGAACGGCTGTTTCTTGATAGAGAAGATGGTCAGATATTTCAAAACGCCAAGTATACATTGTATGCCGACCTAGAAATCACCAAGAGGTTTGTAAGGTTCGTAAGGCTCATCAGCAGGAAATTATCTTGGTTTTAAAATAAGAAACACCTGACATTACACGTGAATGGCGTGCGCTTCTCTTCAGAGTGTACTCAAGGAGCTTTCATGTACCCAAGTGTTAATATCTGCCATGAGAATGGTGGGCTTGAATGTTAGGGTTGAGCGTTGAGGCTGAGGAGACGATGTAAACCTGTTTGAAGTCTCACAGGAAGACCATTGCTGGGTGTGCTGCTTCTCGTTCTCTCTGAAATCTAACACATAGCTGTGCACTATTCTAGTTCATATTGAAAAATGGTATCTTGGTGCATGAGTGTCTAATATTGTGACATTTTACTGTCGAGGTTCCGAGTTTCAAACACTACATAAAGCTGCAGAACCTCATTGAGTATGACAAAAGGAGAGTAAAAGAAGAAAATACACACGATATAAAATCAAACCTAGCTCCACACGTAATTAGCCAATAACACCCATCAAACTTAGGAAACGTTTCCATCGTCTCAACTTTCCACCCCTCTTTCCTCCTACCATTCTTCTCGACCCAGACATCCTGAATCACCTTCTCGCCCTAACCATATCCCCAACCATCCCCACCCTTCCACCTGATACCCCAACCTCTTCTATCCTCCTCACCATCTCATCCGCCATATGCCCCTTTGTCCAATCGGAAAAAGCCCCTTCAATGGCTGCCTGTCATTCATCTCGATGGTGGTTTTGTAAGAAGTTTGAGGATGGACTGGTAAGATCTGGTCGTTGGATAGTGTCCATTAGGCA
Source organism: Neonothopanus nambi (assembly GCA_003987895.1). NCBI lineage: Eukaryota > Fungi > Basidiomycota > Agaricomycetes > Agaricales > Omphalotaceae > Neonothopanus > Neonothopanus nambi. The sequence continues at coordinate 6,010 of RCHF01001978.1, read as the reverse complement.
GTTGTAGATGGAATCGCTGTTGGTGACAATGACGATGTATGTGGGGTGTGTAGGTGTAGATGTAGGCGAGTCGGTGGAAATAACTTGTGGAGGGTAGACACGGGTCTGTGTTGGTTGAAACTATTCCGTTTACAAAAGAACCCCAGATCTTTTGAAAATAGAAAAGTCAGTTAGTTGACGTGAGGTGATCAATAGGTCTAAGCACGTACAATCTTCCCTCAGGTTTTCGTAAATCAATCCCAACACTCGTCTTATTCCTCCAAATACCCCTAAGCCATGGACTCGCCCCGTCTACATCCAATTCCCGCCACACTTGCAATAGGTCTCCAGAGTTTGGTGGTTCAATCTTGGTTACCTCTGCGCCGAGTGATGATGATGATATGATATATACCGCGACTCTCGTACCGAAGTAATGGACCCACAAAAGGACCCACAATCAGTTGGTCTAGCTCTAGAAAACGTATGCCTGACAGAGGAAGATTGTTTCTTGACGGAGTCAACGTTGTAGTGAGTAAGAATCTGAATGACACCAATATTGATTAAGCTTTCAACATAAAGAAGAGCACAGTTTCGATGAGAGAACTCACCTAGTCACATGTAGAGAATGATAGAAGTGCTTTGAGGGAAGAATATTGGTATTTGAGTTGAACATTGCCATTCTGCCTAGTTGAATGGCATTGAATGGCATTGAATGGTGTTGAATGGTGTTGGAATGCAGGGACTGTAACTTCTTATGATACATCAGTTGACAAAAGACAAGAAAGTCCTACTTGTATAGCATTGGTGCATTTCAAGTGCGTTGAGAGCAGGAGCGCGTTGAGACAAGTTGGGGTTGATTCAGATTGTATAAGCCTTGAAAGCAAATACTCACAAATATACTTTCATCACTCATCGGCCCGGATCCCTGTACACGCTACACTTGGTGCTTGACATTGTAGCCACAAGCACCTACGCTTGTTACAGTTACAAGGAGTTGCGTAGCAGTCTCCAAGGTGACAAGCTCACTCAATTGAGGAGGACCAGTGTTGTTGTAGTCACTGGAGCTGTTCCTAAAGAGGTACGTTTGCAAATTGAGACATCTCAACTAAGTCTAGACCAATCGTTTGACAGGAAGCTCTCACTTGGAAGAAGATGATCCAAGACTATGCGGCTACAAACAAAGACCTTGTGTGAGGTAGGCATTCCTGTGTGCATATACCCAAGCTTGTCACTTATTACATCGCCATAGGCTTCCCTGCCAACGATGTTCAGGTCTATGAGTTCTACAACACCAAGAGTCAAACACTTGCTCGAACCCACCCTGCTATACCTCAGACTCAGCTAGCTCTTCTTTCCATGTGGCATACCTCGAATCCCAGCACCGAAATAAACCTCAGTACTCCAATTTTATACTTTGATCAATTGTGCATTCATAAACCTGGCAACAAGACCTTTACTTTGGGCCCTCACATTGACGGCAGTTCTATTGAATGATGGGAGGATCCTGGATTCAGATCTTGTTGGCAAAAGATCCTTGATGGTGCTTGGAAAGACCATGACCCGTTTGATGCATCACCTAGAATCAGAGCAAATCAAGATCTCTATAATGCCCCATAAGCAATACTTTCACAATGCATACCCTGCTCACGATGCCTTTTCTAACTTGTTCTGCAGGAACCAATGTTCAGTATTCAGACCATGGCAAGGATGGACCTCAATGTCTACTACTGGACTGAACAAAGGGATGCTGCATGTACTCCCTATGCTCTCGCTCACTACTGCGTACCTTATCCTTTGTCCATTCTTCCGTCCTCAAGACCCCAAGTCGAGTCAAAGTCTCTCAAGTTTGATGATTGGGAGCTCAACTTAGATAGTCCTTCATTCCCTGGAAGTGGGATGGGAACGGGGCAAGAGTTGAACGAGAAGATGCTAATGCGACTAAAATGAACTATCTAGGAAGTGTTTTATGTCTCCTAGAAAGCTCAAATGTATCACAAAGTGATGGAGGTGTGGTAGGCATTGTCAAAGGTTCCGCACTACAGTTATAATTCTCGAAATGAAGTCCCTAGGGAGGTTCTAGTGCTTCTAGACACTACAGAGACTGGTTAAATAAACACAGTTCAGCAGTAACAGCACAGACTCAGTCAGGAAACAGTCAGAAGACAAGGACCAGTGTCCAAATGTCTTAGAAAAGGTTTCTAGTTTGCTCAAATTACTCCTAGGAGGGTCCTAGGGTTGCTCTGCTCGATCTAGTACACTAGTTCTCACGAACTAGGGCTGGACTCAATCTATCAGAAGCGTTCCCGCAGTGTTATCACACGTAAAGATGCTCAAGGCTCTCCGTTGTTGTATACAGTACTTGCTTCCCTTCTAGGGTAGCTATGTCTGTGATATATATACTCTAGAGCATAAAATGTCCAAGATAGGTAAGATGGAGTTGGGTGTGTAACAAAATAAATAACAGAAAGACGAGATATGGGTGTTTTTGGTATTTTGTATGTATATTTTGACAAGTTGGGTAGTGATAATCCTTTCTAGGAAGTCCAAGAGTATAAGAAATGGGTATAGTGGTCACTAGATGTGACTGGTATATTTTATTTGAGTTGTTATCAAGGCGCTGCACGCAATATGGTGCCCTAGGAGGTTCCTCATGATTCTGAAACAGTGTACGCATCACCTCTAGGCACATAGAGTACCCTAGGAGTCTGGTACAGCTATCTAGCACGTGCTATCTCTTCTAGGCAGCCAATACCATCGCTGGTATTCTGCATTTGACGTCATTCTGCTACACAGGGTATTCTAGGAGGCATATCCGTTGCTGGAAACCCCTGGAGAACATGTGGTATGGTACTAGATCATCTGATTTACACTTATTATGTCTCAGATCGATCGTTTCCTCAGCTTTGACTGTCTGTGATTATGGATCTTGTCTCTAGGAGGGTTCGTCTCTGGCAATTCAACTCTAAATCTCTATCCCCATTGGTAATAAGGTCCCTAGGTGTCAGCAAACTGTGGACTTTGCATCTACGGATGTCCTAGCAGTGTCCACATAGCCCTAGGACACATGATTGGTCCGTCAGCTCAGAGGGCAGGGTGTTTGGTGGGTGTACAAGTGTTCCTACATCCCATGAGTTACAAAAGACATCTCTAGGAGGCTCTAGATGAAGGGCACAATGCCAGGAAAGGTGGATCTGACCAAACCAAGTGTGCTAGAGGTTGGTAGTTACATCGTCTGAGCCCTAGGACCATATCAGCTACAATAACTTGATGCTAGAACATGCACCGTAGTCATTCCACTGTCAATCCAGCTTCTAGGAGTGTCTAGTGTCTTAGTTAGCCATGTGGGAGCATGCTAACCCTTATTTCCCATATTATAGGTCTCAAATCATGCAAAAATGATCCCTAGGAGCCTGTATGCATTTTCAGCATATTAATGCATCCACACTTGACACTTGATAAGACAATGATGGCTGTGCCAAAAGTCGAACCAGGGGATCAAGTGTATTGTGTGTACTTTTACTTACTACGGTCGCCTTTCGAGGAAATATCTAATGAAGGCTTGTAGGGCACTGTGATATTGTTCATGCTGTTAATGCCCATCATCAACAAAAGACAGATTTGTCGGCCATGTATATCCCTGCTCTCCCTCCAACAGCTCATAAGTAGGCGTTCTGACTGTTTAAAGTCTTGTTGAGCCCAGGCAGTGAAGGTGAATCTCGATTCATCGGACAAGGAAGTATTGAAGACATCAAGAATCACCTTGGACTTCAGGCTTATGGACTCAAGCCTTTCAATGAAGGTGGTTCAGTGTTTTCCTTTCACAGCATTTTCTTCACTTTTCTTATTACTCTGTATGGCTTGGCTGCGCTCTATGTTGTATTTCTCTATTACTTGAGTGAATTCCATTATAACTCCCATCGGGAAGCCTCATCCAGAACATTCTGACATGTCTTGTAAATTTTCACTCAACACTCCGTTAATAACAGTATCAATGGACTCGAGAAATGGCATTGTTGAGGCCAGCTTTAAATTTCAACCCTGAATGATGTGAATAAATGACAGTTTATATAACACTGATTCAATACAAAACCACAAGTTAATGAAATGATGTATGGAAAGAAGGCTCGGGTATGCATATATGATACCTTGTACGAAACGTGCTAAACGTCAAAACGCTTATAACTATTATCCTTCTCGCATAGGAAAGTCAAAATATGTACATAAGTGTGTACAGAGTCATCTATCCCCTTGGTCCAGCCTTAGCCTGCTCAAGTGACCCTGTAGAGCTTTTTCTGATGATATTTTGCTTGGATTTTGCCTCAAGGCGCACGCATTACTACTTTCTTCAGGAAGGGGCTTGAGATTAGTGCCAGGTCATGGTTGACATTCGAAGTTGACAGGTGTGAAGAGGAGGAGTTGTGCTTAATCTACTGGAAGAGGGGGATGTTAATGGGCTTGGGTGTAAAACATGGGCTCAGGCTTGGAGATGATAGTAAAAGAGTCACTAGTCACTGGTCTGCCTTGCCATATACAATTGACTCGGACACAGTGCATGTATGATTCGTAAGTGATATAAATAGAGATCCTGCTACTGTGGAGGGTTAGAGAGTAAAAGAGGCTGTCATAGTGGGTAGGATGTACCCTTTCTATGTTACACACTACCCAACCAAAATATCGTTGCTCTTGAGCACCCGAGCGCCTTAATTTTCATACAAGCCAATAGCAGACGAGGACACGTTATTGAACAACTGTTTCTTGATAGAGAAGATGGTCAGATATTTCAAAACACCAAGTATACATTGTATGCCAACCTAGAAATCACCAAGAAGTTTGTAAGGTTCGTAAGGCTCGTCAGCAGGAAATTATCTTGGTTTTAAAATAAGAAACACCCATTGTTACATGTGAATCATGCACACTTCTCTTCAGAGTGTACTCAAGGAGCTTTCATGTACCCAGGTGTTAATATCTGCAACGAGGACAGTGGGCTTGAATGTTAGGGTTGAGCGTTGAGGCTGAGGAGACAATGTCAATGCACTCAAAGTCTCACGGGGAGACCACTGCTGGGCGCACCACTTCTCGTTCTCTCTGAAATCTAACACATAGCTGCACGCCATTCTGGTTCGTATAGAAAAATGGAACTTTGGTGTGTGAGTATCTAGTATCATGACATTGCACTGTCGAGTTTTCAAGTTTTGAGCACTAAATACAGTTGCAGGACTTCATTAAGTGCCACCAAAAGAGAGTAAAAGAGAAAATACACATGATATAAAATCAAACCTAGCTGAACACGCAATCATCTAATAGTACTCATCAAACTTAGGAAATGTTCCCATCATCTCCACATTCCACCCCTTCCTCCCTCCTACCATTCTTGTCGACCCAAACATCATCTATCACCCCTCTCGCTCTAACCTGCCCACCTTCAATGATATCCCTCACCATCCCCACCCTCCTGACTGGTACACCTGCTTCATTCATCCCCCCAACCACCTCATCCACTGTATGCTCGTTCACCTAATCAGAGATAGCTGCCTCTTTCTCTGCCTGTTGTTCGTCTCGATGGTGATTTTGTAAGAAGTTTGAGGATGGACTCATCAGGAAAAACACCCTAGCTAGAAAGGCATCTTAGGTTTCCAGGGTCAACAAATATCTCCCAGGTCTTACAGGTCTCCCAGGTTTCCAAAATTAAAGTCTGATTTTATGCTTGTTCCCTGGTAACCCTGGAGACCTGAGGTAACCTAGAGTAACCTGAGGTTTGCCCAGACTACTAAGCCAAAAAGGTATTCTTACAGACAATCATTTCTCATCTCAGATACTCATTTTTCACATGATTACAAACTAGTAGTGGTTGAATTAGCAGTCTTACACAATGGTGAAGTCTGTACCAAACTAATTAGTAAATGCAACCAGTGGGAATTGAACCAGTGACCTTATAACTTACTTTCAAATCTGTATTCATTGTCCAACAGCTGCACAAATCCAACTGAGCTAAAAGGGCATCAAAATATATTCATAACTCTGTCATAACTAC
>RCHF01001976.1:0-12018 GCA_003987895.1 Neonothopanus nambi | reverse complement strand
CGAGAAGTATATCAAACGTACTTCCGGCCTAATCAAAGTCGAGGTCGACAAAATATACCCAGACCATCTTGTAGATGCCAAACATGCTACTCAGGTACTTGCTTTTGAATCTCGGGAAGACATTCCTGCGAGATGCACCGACATCGACTATCCACACTCCCTTCGCTTCGTCCAGGACGCCCGTCTTGATATTCTTCACCACCATCTATTTGCTCCCGTTCGTCACGTAACCGATCGCGGAGGGAAATCGTGGAGATCATTCCTCGCTGTAGCCGGCATTGGTGTTTTCGGAAGGGACCCAGAGACTTTGAGACCATTCCTAGCTGCAACGGAGCTGCTACACACAGGCGCCGTGATGATTGACGACAGCCCGGACGAAAGCCCTATGCGCCGGGGCGTTGCCTCCGTACACACCGTCTGGGGAACAGCCCCCGCAATCAACGCAGGAACGAACGCGTATTTCGCATTCGAGACCGCCATGCGATCGAGGTCTCATTCCTTGCGTCCTCAACAGATCATCCGCATCTACGAGATCTTCTTCGAAACCATGCGAGCAGCCCATACCGGCCAAGCTCTGGATATCGCTGGACAGCAACAATCCGATCTTGATGATATTCTTGCTGGTCGCGCTGAACCATCCACGCTAGAGAACCGAGTCCTCTCTGTCCATCGCTTGAAGACTGCTATCATCGCCGCGAACATAGCCAAGATAGCAGCTCTCGTCGCTGACGCATCTCCTTCGCAGATCCGAGCCCTGGCTACGTATTTTGAGCAGGTCGGAACTGCGTTCCAGATCATTGACGATGTGTACGACATTCGCGGGTGGTCTCATGTAGCGAGTTCGAAGGACAAGGTTGAGAAGAAACCTCAGCTCAAGCGAAGGGGTGATGATATTCGGTCGGGGAAGATCAGCATTCCCGTGGCGAAGGCAGGGTCACTGATGCCATTGAAGGACGCTCAGTGGGTATGGGAGACGGTATTGAGCAAGCCTGGGGATGATGATGAGACCACGCAGCAGGTCATAGACAAGCTAGAGAGTTATGGGGTAGTCGACGTCTGCGTGAAGGAAGCACATACGATGGTGGAAAGTGCATGGGCAAGTCTTGACCCATACTTGGTCGAGAACCAGTCTAAAGCTATTCTTCGCGCTCTGGGCTGGTATTTGGTGAAGTACAACAGTATTTAAATCAGGAATTCTAGATATATTGTGTACTATCCTTTTCATTTCGACGGATTATTTATTTTGAAGTCCTAGCACATTTGGTGTTCTAAATTTGGATATACTTTGGACATATTTTACTGTACACATTGCATCAAAAGCGCCACGCAGTCCCAGAAGAACGACCGTCGATATAGGCTGGTCGTATGGGCCAATTTCTCCGTGCAAGTTGTAGTTGATGTTTAAATATGATCGAGTGTTTGGTGGTCAAGTATCGAGGTAGAAGACAGGTACCGTTTGCGGTCGCATCGATGATGGAATACACGGAATGAGGTCCAAGTGATGATGGTAGGGAGCTAGCCCGTCGTACGATCAAAGATGACAACTCTTTGATTCCTTATGCGAGCTTCGCTACGAACTAAGAAGAAAATGAAAAAGGAGAGCATGAACTTCGATGCAATGTAGCGTGAATATAATGACTCACTTCACGATGGGGCCATTCCAAAACCAGGTCCTTAGGAACGGAAACACCCAGACTATCTTTCTTCAGCTCAGGTGTCCGAAGTCTATACTTGGATCCTCGAGCTTACTTGAACGCGTTCTTGATGTATATCGGAATCCGTGTGAGTAATTCCGGCGTCGGAGACAGATCCATTAAACATTGGTTCAGATCTGATACTATGGGGTCCATGATAAGATACAGCGCGCCAGCGATATTACACTGAGAATAGGAAAGCGTTAAGTGGTACGAGTAACCGCAGAAAAACAACATACGCAGCTAGTAGCATCTAAAACCTTCGCAACGGTTCACCCGTCCCAACAGGCTCGACTTCAATAGCCCACTTCCTTGCTAGTTCATGCTTCTCATAGAGAATGTTGTTCTACAAATCATCCTTCCGAGCTGATTCACAGTTGAACCATTTTATTTTGAATCATATAAAGTAGCACCTGTGGTAGCTATTCAAGGCACGCTTTAGTTTGAGCCATGGCAGACGCGAATGACGGACGTTGGGCAAGAATCTTTGAAGTTTTGATTTTGAAACGGCGCTCAGCTCTGAAGCGCTCTGAGCGCCCGTGGCAGGCGCCGGCGCTAAACCACAAGTCTTCCTTTACTTTACCGTCATGATCTGACCATTTTGAACGACATCGATGAATTCAGTGAAAAGAACACAAAACGTGAAAAATAAAATGTAAACGTTTCTAATAAGCTTCCTGTCGCTGAGTACTCATTCTGCTGTTTTTCGCAACCGTGTAGCGACGTCTTTGGCATGTCTTCACCGGGTCTTCGCACCCTTTTAATCTTACTCAGGTCGGATTGGCGATGGGCTCAAAAGAAGTCTTAGCAATTTGGAGTCCTTCAGGTCGTGATAAATATCCGTGTTTGCGACTATTTTCTTTGGTGCGACGTTGAAGAATGTTGTCGTTGGCGAGTTCACCAGAGACTTCCCATCGTGCGTCCCGTCTTTACCTCATACCTGATCTCCCTATATAAAGCTCTTAACTCTTCTTCACTAGCCCCATCATCCTGCTGAGCTTCGGCATATCACTTCGAGTGCAGCGCTGTCAAATGCCAGGTCATCTACTACAACGAACAGGTCGCACATTCATGCAAGCAGGAAGGCTTGGCTCAAAATCTGCAGCTTCAATACCATGCTCGCCTACGTCTAAGTGAGTAACTCAGTACTTTCATACAATTTAATTCTTTTTTGATCATCTATTCCTACTCTAGTCACTCGTCTTCCTCCGCCATCTTCGAACGAGATATTAAACCTATTCTTTCTTATCGCTACCTCTTTTCCTCAGTCCGAGTCAAGCCGCGTCGCACGCTCACTCTCCCAATCACCATCAGATTCCCAGACGAAAGACGATCGAGCAGCTTGAGCAGTCTGTGCCCTCGGTTCTCGACAGCGCCGCCGGTCAACTTGCCAGCGTGCAAGATTTTGACCCCGCTGTTGATAAAATCTTCGCTGAGTCTCCGGTCACTTCTCGTCGTGATGGCAGGAGCAGTGGTTGGACGAGTCCTATAGGCAGCTTCTGAAGTCGTTCACCCAGTCCTTTCGGCTCAAAGAGCTCGGGACATACGATGTTGTTGCATAGCATTCCGGGTGTCCTATCTCATACCAACCAGCATCTGTTATGTTGGCGTCGACCAACTCGACACCTCTTTCTGGACAAGCAGTGTCACCGCCTTCTCTACTCTGCATACTCGGGTTCTATGAACTCGGGTTCGCCGATAATGCGTACGACAGTCACTAACACTAATTTAATTGCTGTCTCTACTTCTAAGTATTGAAGGCGGTAACAGCACACCTCCTTCCGTCGTCACTTCTACTTCTGCTTTTTCTCGACAACTTCCTCGGCCGAGGGCTTGGATGGTGAAGAAGAGGCCAAGCGTGGTAGAGATGATGGGGATGTTGGAGAGGAGCGTAAGACGACAACAAGGAAGAATGCTTTCCCTCTTTCAAAGGTTTCGACTGCTCAAGCGCCTGCAGGCGCCTCAAGCGTCCCTGCTTCCCTAGGAACTCCCTTGCAAACCACCTTTCCACCTTTCCCCTCCTTCGATTGCAACTCGTACAAACGGCACCGCTGCTACCACTGGCGTTCCCGTATCACATGCTACTTCACCTATTTCACCTGGCGCTACTATGTACATCCATTCCCCCTTCCCTGCCAGCCACATCCCTTTGAAGCGTCTCTCCTCCCTATTTCATACCGACTTGCTTTCTTCTGGACCCAGATCAGCTCTCCCTCTCCTCCCTCGCTACGGACGCACCCAGCATAGAACCTCCCCCCATATTTTTGCTGCCCAACAGCTTGGTCAGTGGCGTAGGATCGTTGTCTCCCGGTAGCGCATCTGGGGGCGGTCATTCATCTTTCTTTTCGGCGTATCTCGGTGGTAGTGGATCTCATCTCACTACACTATCCCTTCGCTGAAGAGTTCCCTGTTGCCATTCGCTCCGCTTCTGCTGGGATCGTCGTATTCGACCTCGGCTTTGGTTCCTGGACGGGTGGCCGCTACTAGAAGTGGCAGGAGGGATAGAGATAGTATCGTCATTTTGGATGATCTTGTTGGGTAAGGAGGGGAGGGGGAAGGGTATCGGAGGGTATCGGAGGAAAGGCTGTCAATTATTGTGGGATGCTTCTGAAGATTAAACCCCTGGTGACGAAGAGGTGAAGGCGAAGACAACTGTACCTATTCCTCAAATCGTTGATCCAGCTGGGAGCAATACTGGTGCTACTGGCAAAGGATCAGAGGATGTTATACAGGCGATGCCGAAGCAGCCTACTGCGATACTCTCGTATGTGGTGGAGTCACCCACAAGGAGTTTGACGCGACGACTCAGGAGAAAAAGGGAGTTGTTGGGGCTTCAAGCGATGAACCATGGCGCGTCACATCGTACTTTCGAAATATGATGAGAAGTTGACGAGTTGTATGATATAGCCCTCCTGAAGATCCATTCACAGATTCCACTCCGTCCCAGGTTCCCACTATTTCCACTATGCCTGAGTGAGTGATCATCTTGGCTTCTATCTTGTATACTTGTTCATCTTCTGATTGTGTTGGTGTAGACCTGAAGTGACTGGTGAATCAGAGCAGGTCTTGGAAGTACTCCCTTAGGACCCACAAGTTGTCGTTATGCCGCTGCCGCCGTTCCAAGAGGACCTGGGTTGACCATAAGAGGCGGCTGGTAACGACTGATACGATTTGGGATATACATGGAGATGGAAGGAAGAAAAGAGCGGAGGCCGAGGATGATGGTGCGTTTTTTGTTCTGCGTCCTCAATATTGAACTAATGTTCGATTTCCCAAATGTGAACAGCGTTGGATATGGAATGTCGCTACTGGGCATTCATGGAAGGGCATCCGGCTCACGCCACCTTGCCCGTTAACGCTCGCGTTGAAGCAATGGATGTGCTTACATGGGCTTGGTCTGGTATGTTCATCCATCATCCTTGATGGAATGTTGAACTGATATTGTAATCTAGACCGTTTGTTACCCTCGGAACGGGCGATTCCACCTCCGTTTACCCAGGAGGATTGCCAGGAGCTTATGAACGTTCTTCGGTCGTTTGGAGGTGAGGTTCCGGTGCCGTTTATCCCATAATATTGGTTTTCTGAATTTTAACCCCAAAGATAATCCGGGGAATTCTGGCGTTCAAAGTGTTGTGCACACTCGAGTCGTGTCTCGAATTCTCATGCGCGTTGGTGTGTTACATTGTCATATACTTCCCTCTATGTTAATGAGTCCCGGAAAGGTGAATGGCGCCAAATGCATTTACGCCCTCATAAACCGCTTCCTCAAGACGTTGGGAGCAGGAACCTCAGGATGAGGCCGCGTGGATCTCCAAAGTCAGGACGTGCCATATTCCATATCTTGGCGTCAACACTGTTCTTGGGAGTACCATATCTTTTTCGCTCTCGTATGAACTCCCGATATACCGATGAAGAAACCGGAATGCGGAACATGAAAAGTGCAGGTCCGATGCTCATTATTGGAGTATGCGCATGTCTGGTGGTGCGTTGAAGAACTCTAATTCTCTCTCTATAGGGCTTGTTTTCTTATTCTTATTTGTGTCTAGGCTGCAGTAGTGTTGGGTGCCTCCGTCACGTTCCTTTCCCTACCGGGTTTGGACAACTTTGGCCGTGTCGCAGGACTTATCTCAGTCCTTTCAACGTTTTTGATGATATTTTCTGTAGTGGCGCTGTTCAGATACAAAGCCGATATGCAACATCCGCCTTTGATTCTTGGAGGGCCAAGACGATTCAGTGGTGAGGGACCTGTACTTCATTCTCTTTCGGTATTCTACTTTCACCTCATGTTATGAAGCTGTCATTAATTTTTCTTTGTAGGGACGCATTATCGTATTCTCTCTACCCGTTGTGTTATTGATCTATGCGGTGGTGAGCTTTGTCACGAGGATCGTTCTGTACTCTTTCCTTGGTGTGTCCGGAACAACGGTCGGAGTTCTTCAGCGTCATTTTGAAGAGTACGAGATGGGCTGTGGTGGGAGTGCTAGGAGGACTCGGAGGTAGGCTACTTACTTCAGTGTTACTTCTACGAAGATAAGCTTGGTCCAGTGTATGCTGTGTATTTCCACTGTATTTATCCATTCTGTCGTGTACAGTACACATTAATCTATCTTTTCTATTCCGCAATACGATAAGATAGCTCGGAATCAGATTATAATGTAAACAGAAGGTAAGTCAGCGTTTTTGCAAAGGCGAATTCATAACCAAGTTCCTTTCAATTTCCGCACATCATAGGAAGCTACGAAGACGGAAGAGAAGGGACTCGAAGAAGATTGTTGGAAAAAGCGCAAGCACTGTGCGTTGAGTCTGAATCGCATTTGGAACTCAGTCTCGGACGCAGTGAGTGCTGATGAACGCGGCTGTAGAGGAGACTGGGCTTGCAGCAGCTGATGAGGCGCCGGCAGGGTAGGAAGACGTTTGACATGAACATTTGCCTGGGACGGGGATGTATGGTGCACCGTAGCCTGGCTTGAACCCCCATCCAGGCCCGAGCCCGAGCCTAAATCAAAGCCAGAAATTCGGATTGAGGGAGAGTTCAGCTCGAGTAAGCGAGATAGTTGTAGAGCTATACCGAGATAAGATGAGTTTAAGGGATAGGTTGAGATGAGAAAAATTAGCGCACCATCATCCGAGACATTTTCCCGTCTGGTCAAGAAGGGGTCTACCCGACCTCTGTAAGGCCTCATGTTCGACCTTTTACATAGTGTAAGCGCTGCAGCAACTACACCCGCTGCTACGCCAACTTAGGGGTGCCAACAGCTCGGCTGGCTTACCGGCTAGAGCCGGAGCCGAGCCGTTTTGGACGGAGCCGCTTAATTTAAACGGCTCATTGAGCCATTAGAGTAAATGGCTCGATGGAGGGCCATAATATATCTTCTCTACTTTTCATCCCTGTGAGCTTATTTTACATTCAAATAATATATCCATACTTTAGAACTTATTTACATTATAAAATGATAATTATTTGTTGACAATGAACTAAGGAATGCGCCTGCTCAGATACCCTCGAGCCGTTTCATTTAATCGGCTCCAGAGCCGGGAGCCGAGCCGATAACACGTGAGCGAGCCACGAGCGAGCCGAGCCGAGCTGTTGGCATCCCTAACGCCAACTGCTGTACCCGCTATGGAACTTGCGTTGATAGAAGAGGTACTTTCGGAAGATGAGTTTCCTCCGCCGGTCACAAAGGCGCCGCTGTCAATGCTTCTGCTGGAGGCGATGGAAGTGGTGCTTTGCTGGGAGGTACTTTGCTGGGAGGCGCGTGAACTTGAGCTTGCGCTGAGAGAAGAGGTGCTTTCAGAAGATGAAGTTCCTCCATTGGTCGCGGTCATGCCGCTGTTGTTAATGCTGCTGGAGGTGGCGGAGGCCGTGCTTTGCTGGGAGGCGGACATGGTACTTTCGACTTGCTGGAGGGTGCTTGAAGTTGCGTTGAGGGTGGTTGAATTGCAGTGTGTAAAGGTGTTATTGCCTGTTGAGGCGATATCTCTCGTGATGGCTTGACTGGTGTATTCCCTGGCGTAAACGAGGTTAGATGTCAGAGACCACTAAGGATTGAAACAGACATACTAAAACCTAACGGACAGATGTCATCGTCAGTTTTCTGATGCCAAGAGATACTTTACTCGCCAAGACCTGTCGCCCCAGAGCGGATTGTAAAGACCATTGTATATTCTAATTCTCTCGTAGCACACACCCGACTGAATGCTCGTTGGAAGCCTGGTAAAACTCTCATGAATAAAACGCATAAAGGCACTCAAAGGATGCAATGGGGGATGTATTCAGGTTCAGAGTACCAACCTCGTCTAGCAAGGGAATGCCCCATTTCAGAACCTCAGCTTGTGAGATGGAGAATGGTAGAACCAACAGGCACTGATGTATATCTGCTGCAGGCGTTCATAAATTCGACCTGCGGATGGTTCAAATTTTAGTGAGTATCACCAGAACAATGGAATTTAACGTACAGGGTGTCTCCCCCGCAACATTCGTGTACCAGTCCAGCCCAGAATCAGCACATTGTATGTTTTCCTCAGATCTTGAAGAAAGAATAGAGAACGACAAAATGAAGAAAAAGAGGAGGGTGACCATACTGGTCAAGGAGAAATGATACTAGCCAGTTTCATTCTGAAGTTCTAGTGATGTGCGGGTCACTCGATGGACACCTAGTCGCATCCTTTGATGATGGTGAAGAGGTAAGATCGAGAGGCAACCATGCACTGACTAAGCACCTCTTCACCGACTACGTCCACGGTGGCGTCCTGCCATTCGATGAACACGTCTATGTATAACACTTTTGATCTTCCTGGACAGCATAGCAGTGAGGCAATACGAAGTAGAAAAGCTATCATTTTATTACACCACATTTTTTGATCTACTCTACACTCAAGCTTCTTTTTCAATTTCCATCTGCATTTAACGAAAGTAGGGAGGTGCCAGGGTTGCGGGGTACATAATGGAGCAAATGAGGAAGGAAAATGGTGACTTGGAAGGCCAAATCGAAGCTCGTATTGAGTATGACGAAGACGAAAGGGTACAGGCATGCATGAATCACGAAGAAGGGTACGGACGTAGGTATCGCACCTGAGAAACATGGGAGGCTGAGTGTAGATGGCCCAGGATTGCTGGAAAACAAAGATCCAGTACAAACGTGGGAGATATCTAACACTCTTGTTCCTCAAAGTGGCCGCCACTTCGAGCACAGCCACTGCAAAGCGGTGGTCGACCACCACTTTGCGTCCTCCTGGAGAAGTTTCTGTCGTTTCCACATGTGTGTGTGTGTGTGTGTGTCGTTTATACAAGCCAGCCTCAGACTTGTATAAACAAAGCGAAGAAATGCTGCTGGCTGCTCACTGAGTGACTTCAGCAAACATGACTGACTGACTGACTGACTGACTGACTGACTTGACTGACTGAATAACTGACTGAATAACTGACTGACTGACTGACTTGACTGACTGAATAACTGACTGAATAACTGACTGACTGACTGACTTGACTGACTGACTAACTCACCAACTAATGCATGTGTTCATCATTGCCACTGTCAATGCATGCTGTCTTCAAGTGAAAGAAAGCATGAGAGAGAGGGAAAGAGCGAAAGAGAGAAAGAGAGAGACAAGCCAGAGGCATAGAGGCACAGACATATGACATGTCATAAAGCAGCAGCAGCAGCAGCAGACCTTTGCTTGTGAACATAGGTCATGTGATGCTTTGTGTGGGAACATTGATACAGTGACAGTAAACAGATGCAGCAACTGTGTCACACTGTGACAACATCTCTTGAACCTGAACCATCACCTTCCTAAAAAGGCAATACTCTCTTGAGGCAAGTCTTCAAACTCTGTTTGCTTTGACACATTTATATAGACCTGCCTCAGGCTTGTAGAAATTCCATAGGCAACAGCAACCACAACACCAACACCATTAACAAGATCAACATTATCAACAACAACAACAGCAGCAGCAGCAGCAGCAATGTCTAACCTCACACCTCTAGGAAACTCTTCACAGCTCTACATACATCCAGCGCTGGAAGAGCTCGACATCTGCGTCAACACAAAGCTTCAGATGCTCATCTGCAAGAGCTGCCAAGTCGCACTTCCAGTCAGTCAGCTCGTGCGCCACATGCGCAAGTCAAAGCACAGAGACGGGAAGTTCTCCATCTCTGCTCAGTGCAAGGAAGCTCTTCTGAAGATGGACCTGCGTGACGACTATCCTCAGTTCGAGAACACAGTAGAAGGGCGTGCCATGCTTGAAGGAATCAAGACAGAAGAGACGAACGGATGTCCTCACTGCGAGTACATCTCTCAGTTGCACGCTCTTGTCATCACCCATCGGAACAAGAAGCATTCCTCTTCAAAATTTATGGTGGCAGATAAACCCTTATCTCATCTGCTGACTATGAAAGTTGGCAGGTAGGGAGAACTCCAAGAGAGGGTCCTCTTCCCCAAATATCTAAGAAATTGGTGGACTGGTTCTCTCTGGACATTGCTGCCAACAGTGAGCAGGCCAAGTCCTAATATAGAAGGCATGTTTCCCACAGTCAGCTATTCTTCTCCAAGACATTGTATGTCACTCTAGAGTTTTTAGAGGCTCATAGAGAGAAACTAGGGTCCACTCCTAGAAGACACCTAGAGGAAATCTAGAGAAGACAGATAGGAGAAACAGAGGGCAGCTAGGAGAGACAGGCAGAGAAGAGCCAGGGTAGAGCCAAGAAAGATGACTAGGGGAGAGCTGAGGAGGAGAGGTAGAGGAGAGAGATAGAGGAGAGCCAGAAGACAGCCAGAGGAAAGCTAGAAGTTGATAAAGAAATGAGTAAGTTAGAGAAGAAAATGTGTTTTTGAGGTATACTACTTACAGATTGTGACTGTCAAGGATGGACACTGTGGATGGTACCATTGTGTTTGCCCTGTGGATCTGATCCTAGTAATACCAAATATGTCAAGATTTGATAAAGAAATGTGTGAGTTATGAATGAATTTATATATATCAGGGGTTATAGGAGGCACGTAGGGGGAAACTAGGGTTTGAACCTAGGGGAAAAGTAGGGGAGCTGAGTAGGGGAGGGATAGGGGAGATGGATGGGGAAGAAGTAGGAGAAGAGGTAGGGGAAGAAGTAGGGGAGATGGATAGAGGAGAAGTAGAGGAGATGAGTAGAGGAGATGGATAGGGGAGGTGGATAGGAAAGGTGGATAGGGAAGGTGTAGGGGAGATTGGTAGAGGGAGAGGAGTCTGAGAGATAAGTAGGAGAGATGAGTAGAAGAGTGGAAGAGATGAGTAGAGGAAAAGTAGGAGAGGTGAGTAGGAGAGGCTTAGAGAGATGATTAGAAGAGATGGATAGAAGAGAAGTAGAGGAGATAAGGGACCTGGGTGATTATAAAGCTCCTGGAGCTTCATTGTTCACTAGGTCTAATTATATTCATAATTGAGTAATATGCACTAAGTTGAATTATATTTGCAATTAAGTGGCCTTCTAGTATGCAATGAAGCTCTTAGTGCACCAGGACATCCTTTAATTACAAAGATTATTAGACTCAGTGAAGAATGAAGCTCCTGGAGCTTCATGATGTGTCAGGACACTACTCAATTAGAAAAGCAATTGAACTCAGTGAAGGATGAATTTTAAAATTTACAATCAAGTCATATCCTAGTACACTAAAAAGCTCCTTGAGCCTCATCTGTGACTGAATAATAAGTCACCTACATTTACAATCAAGTTGTATACTAGCACACTAAAAAGCTCCTTGAGCTTCATTTATGATGGAATAATGAGCAACCTACATTGACAATCAACTTATATCCTAGTACACTAAAAAGCTCCTCGAGCTTCATCTATGATTGAATAATAAGTCACCTACATCTACAATCAAGCTGTATACTGATACACTAAAAAGCTTCTTGAGCTTCATCTGTGACTAAGTAATAAGTGCTCTACATTTACAATCAAGTTGTATTCTAATACACTATAAAGCTTCTSAGTGTYRTTTGTAATTSAATAATAAGTGGCCTATATTTACAATCAAGTTRTATYCTAGTATACTATAAAGCTCCTTGAGCTTYATYTRTGATTGMATAATAAGTKAYCTACAYTTATAATCAGMTTGTATYCTAGTACACTATAAAGCTYCTTRAGCTTYATTTGTRATTGAAYAATGAGTDACCTAYATTTAYAATCAACTTRTATCCTGGTAYACTATARAGCTCCTCAAGCTTCATCTRTGATTGTATACATATCTTAGTATACTATAAAGCTTCTTGAGCTTCATTTGTAATTGAATAATGAGTAACCTACATTTAACCTACATTTAACCTACATTT
Source organism: Neonothopanus nambi (assembly GCA_003987895.1). NCBI lineage: Eukaryota > Fungi > Basidiomycota > Agaricomycetes > Agaricales > Omphalotaceae > Neonothopanus > Neonothopanus nambi. Next base: position 15 of record RCHF01001976.1, on the reverse strand, counting down.
ACAATCAACTCATAT
>RCHF01001975.1:0-19815 GCA_003987895.1 Neonothopanus nambi | reverse complement strand
GACCACCCTGAGTATTCACATCTGCACCTGACTGGAGAAGCAGCTTCACAATTCCTTCATTCTCTGTGTGAGCTGCTGCTTGAAGGGCAGTTCCATATGGACCACCCTGAGTATTCACATCTGCACCTGACTGAAGAAGCAGCTTCACAATTSCTTCATTCTCTGTGTCAACAGCTGCTTGAAGGGCAGTTCCATATTGACCACCCTGAGTATTTACTTCTACACCTGACTGCAGAAGCAGCTTTACAATTACTTCATTCTCTGTGTCAATAGCTGCTTGAAGGGCAGTCCCATATTTACCATATGCATTGATGTCTGCTCCTTGTTTCACTAGGCACACCACCACATCATTTAACCCACCCCACACTGCATAGTACAATGGTGCTGCAATTTCATTTTCTGCTAGTGTCCAATCAGTACCTCTCCATATGTTATCTGGCTGACTAATTCTTAACCAGTATATAGCCCAAGGTTTCTCTAGCACTTTCATGCTCAGGTTCACTATAGTCAAGTCCATTGACTGGATTGATTGGAATGTTCCTGCATGTCTCATCCAAAACTTTGCAGCATATTCTGCAAGTGGAAAGGCTACTAGATCTTCATTTGATTGCTTCTTCAATTGACAATCTATTTCTCTGCCATAGTGCAAGAGATAGATAATGGAGCTCTTTGTAATGACTTGATGTGCCAAGTGACTTGTGATTTCAAAGAATGGGGGAGGAACTGTAGTATATGTGCAGGTTAAGAATTCCTTCACAGAATGATGTGCTAGCTGCACCACCTGCTCTGAATTTACAGTAACCAACACTGATCCAACTATCTTGTGAAGTTTTCTGTTGAGGCCATGGCTCCTATCCTTTGGATTAAAGACTTGCTCCTCCAAGTCAACTGCCAGAATCTCTTGACATTCCAATATTGACAGTGGCCGAAATGCAAATGTCAACCATTGAAGAAGTCTCTTTGCATCATCTCTATTGTATTTGTCATTATTGATTTTATGAAGCTGCTCATCATATGTCTCTTCCAATGTCTCTGGAAGCTCCTTTAGTGCCTTTCTCATTGCCTTTGGTGTGCCACACTTTCTGAGTGTAATCAGCTGACAATCAATCCAGCGAAATCTGCATTATATTGAATCAGAGTTAGTGTTCATCAATATTGAGTCCAAAAGTCACTTACTGTCCATCTGCTTTGGTTAGTAGCTGTTTCTTGATCTCTTCCAAACCATCACTATCATCCTTCATTACTGTTAGCTCCTTGATTACAGAGTTCAGATAAGTGCTGATATCAGAGTTGACATAATTTGACTCCAAGAAAATGCTTTTATCCTCTTGGCAGTAGCCTATGGGCTGGCTGGTGATGAGTGTATGAACCTTTCCTAAAGTGAGCAACAGCTGCATCAATAGCATGATCTTCTCCTTTTCTTCACATTCATCAAAGGCATCAACCAAGACATAGACCACTTTTCCAGATGCCAGAGAAGAAAGTACAGTAGTAAGAATATGCTCAAGATCTGGAATAGATGGCTCCTTCAAAGCACTGCCATTGTGCTCCTGGTATAACTCCTGTAGCTTTTGTGGAATTTCACAGGAGGAGATAACCAATTGAGCTACCAAGGATAAAAGAAGACCTTGGTGAGTTTGCTTTGATTTATCATGTGAATCAAAATAGTGGCAAAGAAGAACTTTGTCTCCCCTTGATGAAATTGTCTTGAGGATTTCATCAATGACTTTGGTACTGCAAAGCTATCAGTTCAAAAACTAAATAATTTTGTAGTTAATCAACCACTCTTACCATAGAAATGTCTTGCCAGAACCAGCTATTCAAATCTTAGTAAGTGTTACTAGTCTACAGTATAATGAAGTAATGCACCTTTTCCTTGCAACCACAGAGATCCCCCATTCTGTTTCCAATCAGCAAATTTCTCATTATCAAGAAGCCATTGGCCAGTTCCTTGCTGCATTTTATCCCTTGCATCACTAAAATCAGTAGATGGGTTGGGTGCTTTCAGCCATTCCAAGATTTCAGATTTGGGATCAGTGGCTAGAGTATAGCAGTATATTGATTATACTTGTTCTATAATAGCAGCAGCTTGACTTACAGTGAGTTGTAATATAATTATAATGGATATCATGACCAGCAGTTAGAATGTGACTATTCTGAATGATGGGGTTTGAGCTCTTTTGAAAGAGCTCTATCCTAGATATATAGAAGAACAGTCAAGTAAATGTCAATATCATATACTGATAACACACCTAGTTCCATCAGAGTTGACACTGGTCATTGTGTAGTATGAGTGGATGGATTCTGTATGTCTCTGCTATGCATAAATGGTAAGACATCTTGAAATGGATGTATATAGAGTAATGTTCACTCTACCTTTTGCTGCTAGCTTGAAAGGCAATATATGTGGGTGGGATGGTGAGAGAAAGAAAGAAAGGGATGTTTGGTAATTGTTTGAATGAAGCTGTTGACCCTGACAGCTTTCGGTATCTTCCAGATGTTTGAACCACACTCCTGGGTCAAGGAACCTACGTACAAGAAGAAACTGAAATCGTGCGGTTACCGGTAAATGCCTCATGTCATGGGAACGTCACGTGACGTATGTAGGCAACAGGCGCGTTAAGGCCAAGGCCTGTCAAAAATTTGCGATGCTAGGTTGTCGAAAAGTAGGCGGCTTCCCGTATGTACTTTCTCAAGAAAATTGTTTTCTTTTCTATCTCTGAAGATATCAACCAGCTGTCAAGAGATCCCGCATATTTACTTCTCTAGAAAGCCTGACAATCCATCGACCAATAGACTCATCAGCTCTCGCTCAATAGGCCTCTTTAAGACCTCAAATCTCAATATCGATATCGAAGGTATCCCCACACCAAACATCCCATCCTTTCATCCAGTAATCAGTTAGTATAACTTGTAAGTTCTTCGGTATATTCATAACCGTCAGATCTCGCTGACTTCGGATTTAGATGGGTGGTAGATGGTCCACGCTACTCACGCGTGAGGTTGTTTTAGAGGAGGAAAAAGTTGTTTTGCGATGAGGCCAGCTGGTGTGGAGTCGAGATGAGATGAGGGATGCATGATGATTGACAACATGCCACGCCGCTATGTCTACACCTGAGTGCTGGGCGAGGATCGTTTTCGTTTTCGTCCCCTGCCCGCCTAGCCTAGGCCTCCCATTCCGAGCCATTCTTACTTCCAATTCCCCTGCCAGAATCTTGATTCTGACGAACGGATTCTCGAAGGTGAAAATTTGCCTCATGAGCGGTCCAGGCTTTCTACTTCGAGTCTCTGTCATCGACGACTTTTGCGCAAGCTAACGTGTCTCGAATCACTTCACGCTACCACCTGCTGCTTCAACTCTTGCACGCTAAAACCTTCTTTGAGGTGCCCTTTAGGCTTGCATCTAGTAGAGGACCAAGGAGGCAGGAGCTCTTGGCAACGAGAGGGTGACAAGTCTACCACTTCCGAATGTGCCGCATGTGAACACACTTCTCCTTCTCTCTACCAATGAACTGTCACGCTACAGTACAGCTGCTTCAAAATACGCGTGCACACACTTCTCTTTCCTACCAACATTTGCCTTTTCCTCCCTACATAGCACCCACTTAACTCTCCCGTTCCTCGCCTTTATTACATGATGATCCCAACCTCCGACTCGCTGGACTCATTATCAAAAAATTCCCCTACCAGCTTCCACCCTCAATCTTCCATGAATCAGCTATTCTCCCCCTTTCGGCACCCGTTACCCCCACGCATGCACGGTGAACTCTTGTCCCTGCACCCTACACTCTATGGTCATTGAACGTAACCTTGCTGGATTCGAATTCGCATCGACAACAAATATGTTGGACGAGGGTCACGGTCTACGATGTAACTCGCCGTGGGGAACAACACGGGAAACCTCCACCTCCGTCTGAGTCGAGTCCTGCATGGTCCACCTTTGACTCGTGACTCAGTAGACTCGGAGGAGTGGGGTTGATTGGCAGGGTAGGAGTGGGATAGCATCGCGATGCAGGTGCAGGTGCAGGTGCAGGAGGACGGCGACGGCCTCCGGGTGACACTGATGCTGGGGCAAGGCGAGGTGAGGTGAGGCAGGTGGGACAAACTGAAGAAAGGAAGGAAGGTTCGGGACCTAGGAATCCTGTTGGCGTGTATATCTGCTTCTAGACACGAAGCACGCACGAAACATGATACACGAAACACTTTTTTCTATGCAATGCACGAGATTCCCTTTCCTCTGCATCCACTACGGCCACCCGGCTACCTGCCCATTCCCAATCCCAATCAATCATTCTTATTCCGATAATCCTCACCTCACTGGATTCGGATCCGTTTCAAAACTCCATTTGTTGTGCGAGTATGAGGGCTAGACATACATGACTCGACGCAACGCTCAAAACTCAGGACAAGGGACTTCGCCTCTGCATGAGTCGTGTGAGCCACAAGGTTCACCTTCGGCGCTGCCTGGGTCAGCAGTTCAATGGACTCAGAGGGCGGAGGTTACCATTTGGGTGGGGGGTTGAGATGAAGAAGGAAGGGTGAAGAATGAGAAGGAGTTAAATGAAGGAAGGGAGATGGTGGGAGGTAGGGGTACGAATTCGAGGATAAGCTGAAAGCCTCCTTCCACTTCTGCAGTGCAACAGCGATAGGAATAAGTCGTTTCGTTGGGATTCGTTCTACTGTGACGAGCTTCAGCCTTCGGGGGCTTTTATGTTTGTATTTGCATTTGTGTTTGCAGACTCGGAGGAGGGGAGGGATACTGGGGTGTACCCGGTGGTGTGTCTAACGTTCACGGCTGAGTAGGTGAGATGGGAAAGGAGTTCATATGCCAAAAAAATAACAAGCTACAATTCCCAGCCTCGCCACGCCACGCCACAGCTACAGCTCCAAATGCACACGCACGTCTCCCTTTTTCTACCAACGTATAACCTCGCTGGCCCGGGATTGGTATCGAAAACAAAATCGTTGGGTCAGGAGAGGCTTGAACCGCTCTCAAGCCTAGGAGCTGTGGGTAACAACCTAGAGGACCTGAGCCTCCGTCTTTGTCTCCGCATGTCAGAGACCCGAGTTTCGCAAGGGCTGCCCCGAAAGGTACGATTTCCTCCCTACAACGCACGCACGCACTCACTCGGTTGTGACTATATAGTCTCCGCCGCACCCTTTCTAAATGTCATTTACCCCTTCGCTCCCGTTCTATTTATCACAACTGACACAACCAGGAACCGAAGCACTATTCCTGCTAGTGCTATTCCTTCCGCTTGCACTTCTCAATATCAGAGTGATATGCTGCTTTACCTTACCGTGAGTCGACTCGTCCGTCCGTACCGAAGGAGGGTATAAGCTAACGCAACATATAACGACGTCTTCGATGTACAACTGCACGACGCCGATGTGTGATTGTCGGAACAATACTTTTAGCAGTATTAATTCGTGTCTTGGCTGTCTAGAGGGTAATGGGGTGATTTCTGCTACTAAGGAGAAGAATTGATGGACTGGTGCGTATCTCTATGCTATGTGATATGTTTCTTTGTTCTCATTAGTATTACCATTGACATAGATTACACCGGGCCCTGTCAATCATTTGGTATAACCCTCGCAAAGGGATCAAACTCTGCGCTCTACTATCCGTGACATTTTCAGCGGTGGAGCATCTGGTGAGGTGTTGTCTGGGTTTGGAATAGGGTTGGGTGGGAGTGTCGTCTTGGGAGTGTCACTGAAGTTGTCTCGAGGCGAAGTGACATATGTATGTAGTTGGAGTACTTTGGATGAAATTGTAACGTAGACGCCCTGGTGGTTTCCCCTTTTCCCCTCCCTTCGTTTTTGTGGTCGAAATCAAGAATAGCTTTGGTTAATTCAAGTTGCTGAACCAATTTTGATTCATTGAGACTTTAATGAATGATAAGTACCTCTTTTCGAAATCCCTACTCACTAATATGTCACCTCCAGAATTCATCCGAGTCGTCCAAACCAGTTCCAGGCTTCAGTGCAATTCAATTGTCTTCTGAGTCTGTTGGAAATTAAATTATTGGCCCTTGGAATTCTGTTCGGGTCTGGTCGGGTGTCACAGTTCAATCGCAACCGTGGGCCCAGGGTGTTCAACGTTCATGGGTCACGGCAGTGTTTACTGTTTATCAATATTGCTGGTACGACTCCAAGTTGGATTGGACGGGAGAGTGGTGTATGGTGTGTATACGCGCACACTAAGAAACTTGAACTATTTTCTTTTCTGAACCTTGGGTTTACATGCCTGCTACTAGTAAAAGAGGCAGGACAACGTATCACTGGCATTTGTGGGCCTGTGATTGGCCCACGGAATATATCACATCCAAGGAACTTGAAGACAGCAGCTGTAAGATAGGTTAGTAAAGGTGTTAGAGTGCTAGGCCAAGGGCGTTGTTGATCGAATCTTGATTCTGATGAACGGTTTCTCAAATATGAAAACCTGCCTCATGAGTGGTCCAGGCTGTCTACTCCAAGTCTCTGCCCTTGATAATGGCAAGGCAAATAAATAGAAAGTAGGTATTGAACAAACACCCAGCAATGGATAGAGTATCAAAGTACATAAATATATCAAAGGGGAAGTTGAATGGAAAGGAATTGCTACCACCAAATTCTGCTGCTAGCTATTACTACACACCTTCAGGACCTAGATATTTACTCCTCCAATTCACCACTATCCTGCTAGCCTTCAGACCCACCCAGAACATCCAATTCAATATCATCTCCTGAGTCAGGGATCCTTCTGACCAGAGAGCTCTCATGCACATTGAAAGGCCCTGATGCTTCACCCTCTGCAAACTGCAATGTGCTATGTGCAGAATTCTCAGCTGGTCATTGTCTTCCAGAAATGGAGAAGATATCTCTGTCATTGTCTCTTCTATCATAGACTTTCTGTACTTGATAAGAGCAATCACAGCAAGTGGATGGATAATCTGCAGAGAAAAAAAGGTAGTCAAGAGCTAGCATTGGAATGATCCATGAAATATCCATACTGAGGCACAGTCGAATACTGCTAAAATAATATTAGTCAAGAGTAAGGCACCAGTATTTGTAGCAGCTGATGCAGGTAGTTGAGAAAGGGTCAGGTAAATCAATATTTGGGTTAACTAACAGACATGAGCCAGAAAATAGGAAATCTGAGTGATTTGATTCACCTGGATAGAGCCATATATAAGGCCTGACTCCACAAAAAAAGCAAGAATCTTCTGAGTGTCTGTCCTCTTATGTTTTCTTCCATGTATACACATTGTTCTTTGATGCTGCCTGAGTCAAAGCATGTATGCATATCCAGGCTGTGTCAGAGAAAGAACTGGAGGAAAAATTAAGAAACACACCAGGCTTTTAGATAAATCAAACCAGTGCCTAGTATGTTTACTGCCAGACTAAGAGCCAAACTGGCTAGGTTGAGACCATTGTAAACTTCACTATCATTACTGCCATTTGGATTAATCAGAATTGCAGCACTTGCAAAGTTTACAGCTATACAACTCTGTAAGCTGTATTCTCCACATATAAAGTAATAATCTCTCACCAATATTGGCTAGCATGAAGAGAATCAGACTTGATTGAACCCAGTAATTCCTTGGCCACATCATCCATGCCCTCCAAGCAATAGCTGTATCACCAAGTAGAAGCTTTTCATTTCAGTTAACTATGATAGTTCAAGTGAACTTCACCTACATTTAGTGTAGCTGGCCAGTTTGCCAAGACTGCTAGTGGCTGAACAAGACTATCTGCCCTTACAACCCTTTCCTCCAAAGAGAGTGAGGAATTCCTTGTCAATCCTTCTTTATACAGTAAGAATATTTGCCCAAAGTCTCTTGCTATATCCAGAGTGAATGACATCGAGGGCGTGCTTTCACACCGTGAACCCATTGACATCGACTCGTGTTGTGAATGTGGTGGTGATTAAGATTGGGACTCGGCATGAGTCAGTTCTACAGAAGTTGCTGACATTCCACCCATCGTCGTTAATACTGGGGGCAGTAGGTTGGCTAAATACTGTTATGACCTCGACATTTCTGTCCAAGAACAGTAGTTAATCATAGCGGTAGAAGTAATAAAAGGTTACTTCGCAATAAGAATTCGTCGAGACTGAGCTGCTGAGCAGTATTTTGACGACAACAAGCAATAGAGATATCAATGTGTTGCAATTTGATAGCGAATGGATAGCGTTCGCTAGAGAATATAGGTAGAAGTCGTTACAACTTCCAGATGAGTGAGACGAGATGAAAGAGATGAGAATGAGATGAGAAAGAGACGAGAGTGGTAAGCAAAAAGATGAGTGACAGAAATATAGAGAGAAGAACAATTTATTTAGCCAATGAGTTGGCACTATGGTACAAGAGTCCTTATATACTGCTTATTGTATCTAAATGGAGGTACATGTTGTTGTATTCTACTGTAGTAACGATGATCGCAATATGTGAACATGTATACTAGTTGCGAACGGGCACTTGGACCGGCGCTTGCACATGGATAGGGGCTAGCCAAGAGTTTAGTGTATTGGAGGCGATTATTGGAGAGATTTAGGCGAGGAATAGATGGAAAAATGGTAGCTTCATAACAAGACCTAGCCAGCTGACCCAGGTTTTGCTGATGTGAAGCCTTTACAGTAAGTGGGTTGATGTTAGTCCATCAGTAAACTGTCAAAATAGTAAGCCAAGTTAAGTTATGTGGGAACGGTGACCATCAGTATTCAGTAAGTATCAAGAGGACTCCCCAAAATAGGTGGGCATGTCTTACACAGAATTTTTTGTTTTGGCCAAAATTTGGTGGAAGCCTGGCCAAGACACAATATTTTGTCCGAACCATGGCCAGGTAGGGATGCCAACAGCTCGGCTCAGCTGGCTCATGGCTCGCTCATGTGTTATCGGCTCGGCTCCCGGCTCTGGAGCCGTTTAAAATAAACGGCTCGAGGGTCTCTGAGCAGGTGCATTCCTCAGTGCATTGTCAATAGATAGTATGTATTTTAGAATGTAAATAGGTTCTATAGTATAGAGATATCATTTGAATACAAAATACACCCAAAGTGATGAAAATTAACTCAGATATTTCATGGCCCTCCATTGAGCCGTTAGAGTAAATGGCTCGATGGGCCATTAAAATTAAGCGGCTCCCCCCAAAACAGCTCAGCTCTGGCTCTAGCTGGTAAGCCAGCCGAGCTGTTGACACCCCTATGGCCAAGGCATACATGTACCTGGAGACACAGAACTGAGCTGTGGTCTGCTGTGGTCTGGGTGGTCTCATCACAGCCAATCTTGACCAATTTTGTCTGAACCTTGCCTGGGGCTTCCGCCTTCGGTGGTGACATTTTTGTCCAAGCCGGTACCATACATTTTCTGATTTTAGGGCCAATTTTTGTCTGAACCTGCATAAGACATGCCCACCTATTTTGGGAGGTCCTGTATCAAGTAAGTATGTCATAATTGAAGCTACAGTGTCATTCTAATCAGGGATAATAAGTCCGTCAATGTGTGATAGTGATATTTAACCCCTTGTTGAAATGTATGCCACGAATAGTTGATACTCATCTCATCAGTTTCTAACTTATATGGTAGATAATGATTGTGCCAAGATCTATTAAAAGCTGCAATCAAGCAAATTGAATTCAAACTCAGTAGACAACATCTAGATGTACATCTCACAAATGATACATAATTTGTTTCTGCCGCCTGAGAACGACTTGAGAAAGAAGAACTTCAAGATGGAGAACCTACAGCAAATTTTGATGGATGAGTAACTTTGCAAGCTCCTTATTCTTAGTCAATTACTCTCATCTGAATATGTAGCTTACCAATTGAAAGGAGCAGAGAGAGTATTTCCTGACTAACAGCCAACACTAAATCAGAGACGTTACTTACAGCTTGGACACTGGCCCACAATTATATCTATCCCAAGACAGGAGTATGTTGCAAGCTTTCTTTGACATTTACTATTACTAGTAATGACCTCCAACAATACATAGGCATCCACAAGTTATGATTATTCCCAGCCTTTCAAGCACCCAGTCTTTTCAGCCTATATACACAAGATGTTTTTTGCTGGTGGAACATTGTACAGCAGCATCGTTGCTGACTGAGCAAGAGAATACTTTTCRTCATCTCTACCTTCCAAGCCTCATGAACTGGAGCTGCCGAAAGCTATCGTTGCCTTGGCAACTACTGCGGTGTGCTGTCTCCACTCTAATTGTTACCGTCAAGTCTCACTAATTCATTCATACATAGATTCACGCTATTCTTCAAGACCATGCACGGGGTGGAATCAACGACAATTTCCCTTCAAAGGAGCTCGATGGTGTTTACAAGGTTGCTATTCGGATTCTCAGGGGTATCGAGACTACAAACCGCATGCGATATCATAAGCTCATGCACAGTCTTTACACTGAAGCATCGTGTGTCACTGTCTCATCTCACCTGGTCTCTAGTATGCTAATGTCTGCATTATAGCGGTGCGCTGCCTTTGGCTCAACACAACATGACCAATGACCAGATATATGATTCTGTTGATTGGACGGCACTCGCACAAGTGGTCACTGCAGAAGTTGACTCGGAGGCTACAACGACAAACAGCACACCAACGGCTGCCCCACCTGCAGCCGCTGCAACTCCATCTGAACCCCAATCCACGATGTCTCAACCTAATACCAGCTCAGCACTAGCAGCACCTCAGCTTCCCTCTGCGTAGACCGGTTCATTATATCACTCTCGTTAGTACTAGCATATACCAGTTCCTACCATGACTCTCTTTCCGCTTGATATTAGTGTACTAAATTGCCTAATGAAAACTATTGTTTGGATTTCGTCATGCATAATTCAGAGAAAGATTCAGGAAAGATGTTGAATTTTGACTATACATTACCAGAAAGAATATCGAAGGTATGTGCATTTTGACAAGGGTTGCGGTAGCTTATGGAAATCCTTGGCGAAACTCTGTGAAACTTCGCTAATTCTGCAGGGGGGCCGGCTATTTTGTTTACATTTTCAAAACTTCGCTAACCTGCTAAATGTGACCACATTATTGGTAATTATCATGGATTAGCAAAACGTATGGCCACATTTTGCACAGACGGTTTTCCTGATGAGGATGACATGGAATTCACCTGCAGCCCAGTAGGCGATCCAAGTCGGTAAACTGCAAATATGTGAGACGACGTTTATTTCTTTCCCTGCATATGAACTCACCTCCAATCAGGCGGTCTTGAAACAACGAAGTGATTCACCTCCTTGATACTAATGAACCCAGTCCCATCATCGTCAATCGCCTCAAGAATGGGCTGAACATGAGCAACATTGAGGTACTGCAGTGCCCAACGATCATTTTGGGGCTTAATTGCTGAAGCCAGTTCGGTATCCACCGTTGACGTAGGAGATATAGGAACGGGTGAGGGAGGGTTTGAAGAACTCGGAGCATCTACCGCGGACGCTCCGGCGACAACAATTCCCGTGCTGAGCATATCGGTATAGTGGTCTTGAAGAGCAAGCACGAAATGACGTGCCTTTACGCTGCCCTTCCACTCCTATGGTGATATGGTGAATGAATTAAGAAACGAACATTACGTGAGAAGCCTCAAACAACAATACCATATCCTTCCAGATCGCTTGCATATCCTAAGAAACATCAGATAGTATTACTGACCATGAGTCAGAATAGAAACTTACTGAGTCAAGTATTCTATCGTGAGCTCCTGATTTAAGGACGGAAATGATGTGTTCTCCTTCTTCATGAAACATATCCTTGATCTGCTCGCTTTGTTTTTCAAGCTTACGCTCGAATGAGACCATATTTCTCTTTAATGCCTCATCCAAATCCATTGAGTATTCATGCAAAAGCCTCTTCCTCGCAACAGCAAGATCTTTTGCCGGGTCATCACCAGACGTATTAGAGGTGATGCCAGAAATACCCTCTCCACTGATCTTGATAAGCTCTCCTAGTAACTGATCATTCTCGAGACACGCTTTGACTCCGCCCTTCTTCTCAATGAGCTCCTGAGCTTCCCTCTCGCGAGGTGAATCCAATTTACGAAGGATCGCTTGCATAGTCTGTTCTATCGAGCGCATCTGAGATGATTGGTCATCAAGTTTAGTGTTTGCCGCGTCAACACCGAGAGCGATGTGAATGCTAAGAGCAAATTTGAGATCCTCGCAGTGTTGAATGAATCGGTCTCCATAAGCAGCCAAACGTGCCTCGTATTTCATAGCCTTCACCGTTTTGGCTACGAGTTCAAATCAATCACCAGCATGCATCTTATTTTCGGATGATTCGACATACCGAGAAAACCCTTCTTCAGATAGTGGTCGCATTCAGACCCCGTCTCTTTAATGTCCTTTGCAATTTTCCCCAATAGAGCGGACATACGATCCTGAATTGTAGTTCCATCGGGGCCCTTTTGCTCTGGATCTTTCATGTGACGAAGACTGCACAGCATTTGAGCTGAAAAAGACTGGGAGAAATGAATATGAACTCACTCGAATAACACCGTCATCGTCTCTTGCATCTGAATTTTGAGTGCAATAACCTTCTTGTTATTTTCCCTCCTCTTCGAATCCAAGGAAATAACCAGCTTAAAAGGAATCACGGCCACTAGAAGACGAGAAAGTGAGTTGTCTTCAAATCACACTTCGATTCGCATACCTCCGATAAACGGATGGAGTTGACCAAGTGCATCCAGCCCTTTGATCACAATTTGTGAATTCTCTGCGAATGAGGATATCGCTGAATCAATTGCCCTCATGTCCGTCAAATTCGTTAGGCCTGACGCGGTTGCAGTTAGAGCAGCCTGATTAGCTGTGTAGAATGAGTTTATGGATTCATAGGCTGATTTCGATCTCGTTCCTCCATCGTTAACCTTGTCAACTAGGAAACAGAAGCTCTGAATCCTCACACGGATACAAATAATGACTGAATCGTACGAAAATTATCCACCCTTTGCTGCCCTTTGGACAACTCTGCATTTTGGGAGGTAGCATTGACCTTGTAAGCGGAGTCTATCGACTTTTGCAGATCTTCTTCGCCAGCATCCTCCGGAGCGCCAGTAAGAGTGATATTAATTCTCGGGAGGGGTTTGTCAAAATTCGCCATTACGGGAACTCCAAATCAAGAATCTGTGGACCTCCAGCTGCTGAGGGATGATTTGAGTATCGATCGGCGGGTGAGGCGAAGATTTAAGGAGGATTTGCGCGTCTATTTCATAGGCCGCATAAATGATGATGTGATGTTGATGAGCGAGGAGGTCGGAGAGATGATGAACATTGGATCACTTGTTCCAGATCTTCTAGAGCGCTCGATGAGTTGAAGATAGTTAGTTGTCTGTATTTTAGTACCTATGTTTGTACCTACGTTGATGCTTCCTGGACCCCGGCGTATCAGCACTTGGTCCCATGCCGGTAATAGACTCCACCACCACCACCTGACAGAAAGATTGCTATTAACATGAGCTTCACAGAGGAGGTATCCTGATATGTATGTCAAAATTCGTATCAAGATTCGTTCGCACCTGTGTGCACCTCAGCTTGAAAGGAAGCTACTGGCCAGGTGGTTCAAATATAGAGACGTCAAGGCTCAAGACCTCCTCCAAACTTGGGAAAGAACCTGAGTGAAATAGATAGAGTTTAATGGGCGCACCACCGGCGCACCAAGTGGTCATTGACTACCAATCAGAATAAACGCCGCTGCACAAGATGTTCAATAAAATGATCTCCCTCGCACAGTGACGGACATGAATACCTTACATAAAACGCAACTGTGCTTAGAAAAAAAAAAGCGCTGGGAAGGAAGGAAGTGTATCACGGCACGGTCCCTAGACAGAAATATCCCACTTGGACCCGAGCCGGTCAATATACCTACCTACCTACCCCTAGTCGCGCGCGCTGCGAAGAAGCAAGAATGTGAAGAAGGTACCCAGCGGTCCGCGGAGTGGTCAGAAGACTGAAGCAGGTAACGGTCCTAGGCCGCGGCGTGCGATCCAACGACTTCCCACGGGTTCAACTCGAAGCATTTCTTCAACGAAATCTATAAGCGCAAGTTACAAAGCTACGCCAGCGGATATGATTGAATGTGGATTCTTCAGCAGTACAATACCGTTTCATACTCATAGTTATTTCCTCAAACAGGCGGATCGTGTGGCGACTATTGGTGGTGGGCCAATGACGACGCAACCGTCAGTCATGGTCACCCTCATCAGTCTCCTGCTCGGGATCCTTTTCCTCCAGTTTTGGTTCAGGATCCATCTCAAAGCCATGTCGTCCACTGTCAGCATCGACCGAGCAGGCGACGAGGGCCCGCAAATGTACTTCCCGTAATCTGTCTCTTCCTGCTGGCGGCGTCAAGCGCGCGCTTCAATCGACTTTCGGCGGTATTTTGCGCACTTTGTGATGCGTCTCTGGAGGAGAACTCTAAGAGGTGGGTGGAATGCGTGGTGAGGGTTGATGATGGCCTCTGCCTGCCTCGATTTATGGCTTTTGGAAGGAAGAAACAGGGAATGAAACGACCAAATTACGTCCATGAAAAGAACGAGCAACTATTGCATACACTGAGGCAATGAAGCTACTCCTGCCAGCTTAGTTGGATCCTATCGGGTCAGAGTCTATAGGCCTAAGCTCGCAGGAAAGACCCCCTCACCTCAATAAATGTAATACTTGGAGACGTCACCTGACGTCACTGAGTAGAGCAAATTGTGGTCCTTCGACGGCCTTCTTCGTCGTTCGACTTGACCACATCACATAACGTTCATTGACTAAGGTTCAGTACGCTAACGTCAGTTTTGGCTTTGAGTCTCTGTGCCCATACTTGGACATCACATATTGTTCATTGTCTACACTATACTTAAACGCGTCAAAGTTCAAGGTCCATGGTCCATGGTCCACGTTGCCATGATTGCATGTGACATGCCGAGTTCATTTTTGCAGCCTTCTTTTCGTCTCAGCAATATCTACGAGGCACGATGCAATCATGATCATTGAGAACCGTGGAATAGGCTTTGGAAGAATTCTATTGCGGATATCAATAAGCTACAGGAATTGGAAAACACAAGTCTGTCAAAGAACAGGCGGCAAGGCTACAGGTATCGTTGATATCATAATTGAAGAAATATTACAGCAGTCATGACTAACATGACCAGCCCGATAGCAACTTGAGATACATTCACTCAGGAAGTATCTCTACCTTGACATTTTCAAACCCTTTAGGCTTCTGGCTTTCCCAGCTATTGTCAAACCGAATCGCATCGAGCGCCGTAGGGAATTCAACCAGAACAACGCCAGGTTGTTTCTCCCTGATAGCATGAATGTCCTTGCTTCCGTCATATCCACAAGGGAGTTTCTCTATGAGAGCCTTGACCTCTTTGTCGATATCGGCGTCAGCGCCCCAGCTTTCGGGAACGGGACTGATTTGAACGAAGACGGAGCAGGAGGTAGATCCACGAGGGGAGTTGGAGTTGGAGGCTGCGACGACAGGAGTATCTTTGGGAGAGCTAGGAGTTTCTCCGACTTTGGCGATATTTTCATTCAGCTTTCGATAATTTAACAGGTCAGTATAAAAGGATCATATAGCAGAAGCAGAGCGCCTTCGTACCATTTCAACGCGTTTCTTCTGGCATACGGGTAAGAGTTCATTTCTCAGCTGGATAAGGTCCTTCAATATTTTTCTCAGTTCACGGCGATTGGAGCTGAAGACGGAGCCTGAACCACTATCGTTGCTGTGCAGGTTGATTCGATCACCCAACCTAGGTTGAAAAACATCATTTACCTCCTCAGAAGTGTTTAAGCAAGAACTCACTGGTCAAGTCGTACGCGGAAGGCGTCGTACACAGCTTGGTCGCCTCCTGCTACAGAGTAACTCTGGAGCATTTGTTCATTGATTTGATATACACTGTTGACGTCTCTGAGTGTGGACTCGAGACTAAAAGTGCGGGAGAGGGCGTCCTTGACGGACGAGTTAATTGTCGCAGAGGTTGAGATGAGACCGAGGATGGAAGGCATTGAGCAGAAGAGATAGCGAGGATTGCTAGGGATGAGAGCTAGACGGTTTGAAGTTGGTTTGTTGAGTTCCAGAGTGCCCTTTCATCATGCTCTTAAATACCATCCCGGACAGCAGAAGACAGCTATCGCGAGAACAATAAGAAATTCAGAATACAACGACTGGAGAGCGAAATTAATTCCTTACCGCACGAAAAAGGATTAGCCCTTGTATCCAAGTAGCAGATACGCCTAGAGGGCTGGAAATCAATCGAAAGAACCAAGTGCAGGAGCGCAAGGATCGCTGAAGTCCTTGTTCTTTTTTGTGAGAGCCTCCGAGTCAGTCTATAGATGAGCTGGCAGTAAACAGAAAACGAACCACCGAATACCGCTTCATTCAGTCGTTTCCAAGCCACGCTTCCAGTATTTTTCTTCCGTCCGCTGTTCCTGAACCGAAACAAAGAGCTGTACGCTGACCCACTGCGCTAGTATCAGAGAAAATCAGTCGAGAAAAAGGAGCCACAAGAAGTTGTGCTATTTCAAGGTTGTAGGTCCATATAGATCTCTGTTGATCCCCGTTGGTTCGATTCACGGCTCACTGGTAAAGTCGAGCCAGGCTAAAAGCGGGCAACTGTCAACAAACAACCAACGAGACGAACCAACGCCAGTTTTCTCCCAATTTCGAACAAAGACTACTGTACTCTGTGGGCTTTCTGCGAATGTCTTTCCGGCTTCAACAGCGCCGCCTGGTGATAGATCTTTGTGGGTGCATCATGATGCCAAAGCGTCAATGACGAACGTAGTGCTCGCAACGAAAACAAGGAACTTCGTCCACAGATCGGAAAGTTTGCTGAACGAGATAGATTATTTTGGTTGTAGAATGGTACGTCGATTCACCCTTGAACGGATAGAGGGTGTCTTATATTTTTCCTTTGATTGTGTCGTAGCTGACGCTTTGGCCAGCGTCGACGGTCTGTTGTCACTCGTGCTTGTGGTGAAAGGGCAGCAGGGGATAGTAAAAGTTTACTCATAGAGTCGATTCCATGACAAAGGAAAGGTAATGTACTGTGCCGCTGGTGTCGTCTTCTTCAAGCTTGCTTACCCCGAGCTTCCAGTGTCCACCGACAGTAATGGGACCCAAGGCTACTTTCGATCCCCATTCATCTTTTGACCTATCTCATGATCACAAGAAGACATTCCTTACACCTTACCCTCCGTCTAAGCTCACTTCTGAACAGCGTTATCGTAGCCGGGATTTCGCCAGTAGCGAGCCTGGAAATCTTCGAGATTACAACTTGGGGTACTACAATTCAGATTCAATTTGAAGACAAGACAGAGCAGCTTTGCGCAAGAGAGCTGAGCAGCTTCTAAGCTTCCTTCACCACCAAAATCACTTTTGCTTTATGTACGACTCAACGACTCCAGCCTGACGCCGACGCCCTCGCCGACCACAAAAACCCCTTTTGTATAGTGCGTATTGCAGATGCTCTTCATGATGCACTACTGAGAAAGTGGTAGCGATACAACAGTCTGGAAGGGAAGCAAATGACTGCGATGTTGCGGCGAGGGTGATTCAGATGCTATCGACGATTGAAGGTGACGAGACTCGGACACGGTTGATAGAGCTGTAGCGTTCAAGTTCTCGTCGAACATTGGCTCTGAGCGGACCCTGCGTCTTCGGGCGACCTAAAGGCATTGTAAAATAAGACGCTTCCATGAAATGAATGATATTGTATCGAGGATGACGAGGAAGATGCTGTAGAGGACCGAGGCAAGAACGAAAAAAATTCGGTGTCGGCAACGTTTCGGCCCGGATGCGTATGTAAGCCGTCCGTGAAGAAACGCCGCTTTGATATTATTTTGATATTCGCTGGTTACTTCGAGTCAATTGGGTTGTGAGGGGTTTGTGTGAAGAAAAGTGAAGTAAGTGGACTTCCAAGAGAAGAGATCCGAGCATCTAGACTACATGTGCGGCCAGCGGGTGCCTGACCACCCGCGTACCAGATAGTAAGTACTACTGGCCATAAAGCTGGTAAAATTACAAGCTATCCTGAACGATATCATTTTGCATGATCTTACAACATAAGTACATTTACATGAAAGATTACATCTGAATCCAATCTCCCTCTGCCATCAGCGGCCGGGGTGTGCAGCTAGCTGAGACACTAAGACTACAGAAAAGCGAAAACCCGAGGCCGTTTAATACTACTAGTAGTATAAGAATTTCAATGGGACATCACATATCAAATTCAGGCGATAGCATGGTTGACGCTTGACGAAAACACTGCCTGTGGACTACGAAGCAAAACTGGTAATCTAATGAAACATTTCTTCGAATCAATTCAAAATTCGGGAAATTGACGAGGAAAAAAAAAGACGTTTCGTACATATTGGCGTTTGGCCTCCCGTACAAGAGGCGAAAGCTCGTCCCTCAACTCGGTGAGGTCCTTTTCTGTCTGTTGCACTTCACGAAGGAGAGTTTGTGGGTCGGCAGTGGAGAGGCTTGTCTGATGGGTTGCTAGTTGATGGCTGAGTCTGGGGAAGAAGTCAGTACACGGCAGTGAGTAGGGGGGGCTAGGCAAGAGGAAAGCGCACAGGTGGAATAAATGAATGTCGGACTTACACACTAAGCCTAGTGCTGAAGACATTCTGGACAGCGTGGTCAGTGCCAAACTGCGTCAAGTCTTGCAGGAGAGCAGCATTCTCTTGTTGGATGGTAATGGCGTTGTTAATAGCAGACTGAGGATCCTGCTTAGTGGATCTGGATAGCGCCATCTTCGCGGATGTGGCTTTGGAAGCGAGGTTAACTCGAAATAAATCCATTTGCAAAGGCCTAGGTCGACAATAATGGTGAGAGACAGAAGAAAGTTGATACACTCAATGACGCACCATCATGTCATTATGACCTTTCCAGCGATGACCGCAAACGCTCGCTGTATGAAAACAAGGTAGTAAGCCTAAGGCAACGACATAAAATTGAAATCAGAAAACAGGAGAAATTCTCTTACCATACGTATGGAGGCTATAAGCAACTAATAGACACCTAGTAGGAAGTGGAGAGATAACGAAATTGGTTCAATTCTATCTAAAAGACAAAAAACCTGACAGATGAAACTGTCAAATGACTCAATAAAACAGGAACCAGATACAACTTGCCCTCTTCCCAGAAAATCGTGTAGATTGGAAGGTAAAAAATCAGCGAACTCACCTGAATACGAAGGCCAATTTCCCATCTCGAGTTGGAAATTAAGACGTTCACAAGAGCTTCAAAAAAATTCCGTTGCAGAACTTGTGGATCCCTGTTGATCCTGGTTGGTCCACGTCCGAAGAACCAGGTGGTATTACACAGCCGAGCCAGGGGTGAACCGAACACTTGTCAACAAACAACGAATCGAACTCCAAATTCTGGCAAATGGAGCTGAACAAGGTAAGCCTAGCCTCGTTGCAACCGCCATTCCATCTCGACGTTATTTCTTCTGCAGGAAGCACTGCCTAGCCAGTCTTGAGACACCATCTCACGAATAACACACGCTCTTCAATGAAAGTACCCACTGCGACGCCCACAATGGAGATCTCCTATCAATTATTCGCCGAGAAACCTAGGGGAAGGACGCCCACAAACTGGCGGAATTACTGGATGCGGAAGTAGTTCTTGTTTTCGAGGGAACTTGGTACGTGCCTTGGCCTTGAGAAAAGTGAAGAGAGAGGATCTGAGACTTTGTAGTAGCCCTGACGCTTTGACCGCGTAGCTGACGCTTTGGCCAGCGTCGTTTCTTGCAGTATGGCTTTGGATGGCGAGAGTAAGAGGTGTACTGCTCTCACAGATGAAGAATCTTCAGTGGAAGCTATTTATGGACCTAAC
>RCHF01001970.1:0-47361 GCA_003987895.1 Neonothopanus nambi | reverse complement strand
AGCTGAAGAGGAAGAGGGAGCTGCACCCGAGCCCGGTATCATCTGCTCTCGACCAGGTCCGTATCCATGCCCATGACCTGCGACGGAACTCGATACCCTCCTGGATCCAGCTATATTTCGCTGCTGCTGCTGTTGGTCCGAAGCATGAGTATATTCACCCGACGTAGAAGACACGTCTCCCGGACTACTCCCCGCCCCTACCGAAATAGGACTATCCGAACCCCATTCGCGTTTATTTGACATTGCAGAAGGACTAGAATGCGGAAGTGGAAGTTCTCCAACAGAAGCTAATTCGTATAAAATATCCCATAACCTCCCAGCAGAATGCCACCTAAAAACCAAAATGAGCAAAAAAAAAAAAAGTCAAAATCCGCAATAGGCATGAGCTGAACCAGAAAACCACCTACCTATCTTCACAAGACCTCAACACCTCCATACACTTATAAACATCTGCCATCTCCTTATTCGGATCAGTAGAAAGACCAGACCTCTTCCCTCCCCAAATGTTAAGCAAAAGCACAATCCCAGCCGTGAACACAGATATCTGAGCAAACGGTAATAAGGTCCCATGGCGTTTTCGTTGAACGTCAACGACGTGGCTGCAGCTCCTAGCAGCGTTGGTACAAATGGCTAGGGAAGGGAAGGATAATGGAGAGGGTTTACGTGGGGAGGGGATGAAGGGACGGTGGACGAGGATTTGGAGATGGTAGTAGTGTGCGTAGAGAACGACGGATTGGGCGAAGAAGGCTTCGTTTGTGCGGGTTGGGTCCCAGCGGACTTTTTGTACATGGAAACGAGGCGAGAAAGAAGGAGCATGGGGGAGAAGAGTGGGCAGGGTGAATTTAGAGATGGAGAAAATAGACGAAGAAACAAGTCAGTCATTATTATCAACGCAAAGACGAAAAAAAAAACCTCAGACTCACGATGATCAGGCACCGAATCAATCCACTGATTCAACGCACTATCCAACTCTGCAACAATATGCTGTTCCCACTGATTCCCAACAAATCCTAATAAAATCTTGGATTTATTTATCGAATACTATTGTTTTCAAATATCCCAACATTTATATCCAATATTCATTGACAGGTCAGTTTTCGCGCATATAAGCGGAGGGAATACTCACGATAGTCCTCAGAACGAACGCTAATAGCCTGTTCAGTCTCAAGTAACAGTTGAAGGCTGAGACCAGGGAGGGTTTGCCTGGGGGTTGTCGGAAGGCTTTGGTGGGATCTGGATGTTCCCAGTATTCGTCATCGCATTCGATGGGCATGTCCAAGTCATAACTGTAATTCAACGGAAGGAAAATCACATGAAAGGGTTAGCGAGAGAAGGAATTGAGGATAAAGGGGTCACGAAAACGTACTCTTCATCCTGAATCGCGCACGGCCTCCCTAACGCCGTGCTCACCATTCGATCCATGCAGACGAGCACCCTAGGAGTTTACAGCGTAAGATTAAGTTAGGGTAGCTAAAGGAGGGAAAGAACGAACCAAAAAGCTCGCTTCCAAAGTTCATCCTCGACTGTATGCGTACTCGATATTTTTCTCCTATGCGCACCTACGTCCTGAGCGAGTCGTATCCCAATACCGACCATAGTCCAACATGAATGTGGAGCCGAGGACCCTTGTAGGAATTGAACAGAGAGCTATTTATCAATTATGCAGTTAGCATCCGGACGTGACAACAACCTCGGCGAAGAAAACGCACGCAATAAAACTGTAAATCATACAACGTCGGAGGAGCGAGTAAACTCTTCCTGATGAGCTGAACTTGATCGAAGTATCTCCAACCACTGCTATGCCACGAGTCTACGCCGTCTAGCAAGACCCTTGGATCATTTGAGTTTCTTGATCCTACGGCACAGACTAGTAAGACGACAGCRGCGAACATCTCATTCCGGTGGTGTAATTTCTCTGCGAGCGAACGCTCAAATGTCGGTCGATGAAGAAGCGGGAGGAATATGTTCACGTTTTGAAAGTAAGCGTCGATGAGAGAGTATAGGAGGTCGTCTTCAGGGAAATGGTAAGTAGGATATTGAGCTTCTGTAACAGTCTCTTCCCACTAAATTCGTTAGTCGTTACGAAACGAAGAGAAGAAAACGACTCACTGGTGTTATTTGCCAAAACTGAGGCCTTCGCTGACCTAAGATAACTTTAACGAGGTTCGTTTCCCTCCCAGTGTACTCTTGCTTTAAATCGATAGCTGTCCGAATGAGCATAGCGCCGCTCGACTTGCCAAAGAACCTATGATCAGCATGGTTAACATCCAGCGATTTTATGTTGTCCGAAAGCAATATGTGCTCGGCGTCTTCATCCTGATGAGGTGGTGGAAAAACGAGCGGGGCGTCCCATCGGCGTATAGCGCTGACAGCTAGGTCCGTAGTTGAAGTATATTTGGGTGGCACATTCGGATTTTGTCGACCAGATGTGTATAAATTTGGATGGGCAGAAAGACCGAGCTCTTCAGAGAGATCTACGTCGGGTAGAATTCGATGAAAGAGAGCTTCCATCTTCTCCACGCGATTCTCCAAACTTTCAACGTAACTGTTAGTAGGCAGGGGCAGGGTTAGTACCCCCTGAGTCAAAAGACAAAGATTGAAACTGACGCTTTGGGTGGACCGCGCTTTTTTGCAGCTTCGACATACGTACATTCGAGACTGTACGCTATGCAATTCGAGCACCTGTTACCAGGCATCTGTACTCCATCGCCTGCGGAGACTCAATTCGACATGGCATCTTTGAGACAACGGAACTTACACCGAACTACCTCGGGTCAGCCACTGCCATTGAAAAAATGAAATCTTCTGAATTACACTCACTCTTCTTTCTTCTGCAAATATCGCACGCACGCTGCACCCTTCGTTTCTTCGAGTTGTGACTGTTCCCGATTTCACCGCCCTCATTATAATCTTCTTCGTTCGACGACATGGAAAGATCAGAAGGATGAAAAAGGAAAAGGTCTGAGAAAAAAGAGAAAAAAAGGAGAAAAAAAGAAAAAGGGGAGGGTAAGGGGAGAAAGGTATGATAATACGAGGATGGCTTTCTAAGGAGTATTTGCCGAGCTTCCCCGAAAGAGGCTCGCTGTTTATAGCTTTGCTTACGGAAGTGGCCTGACCTCGGAAATCCCGTTGGCTTCGTGTTGGCAAATAATTTTCGCAATATAATGACTCATTCTCAAGTCAGACCATTATAATCCTCAGATATCTGCTATCATGCAAAAATCTGACGAGCCGAGTCAATTTGTAAATCTTCTGCTCCTTGACGTACACATTATTTGCGAATGGACTGCTTGCAAGAGATTTCTATCTGGATTCTGCCGTTCATTCGGATTCGTTGACGCAACCGAATCGGCATTTCCGAGCTCGAGTCAATGATGATCTTCAAGGTCTGCAGGGACGGATAGGTACGGATCCGACACGAGAGGACACGAGTCGAGATTCGAGTCGAAGAATTTCAGCTGAAAGATTCTTTGAATAGGTATACATAACCCCTGGACGAATTTCGCAGGGCGATTTGATAGGTATCCTCTTCCTCAGCAATGTTTTGTCATTGAAATCATTCACCGGAAAGGCGTATGTACGCGTAACCGTCCGCCGTCGAAGATTCACGAATATGGATGTCTCGTCCAACTTTCCGGATCTTCAAGAAGCTTCTCTTTGTAAAAAAGGACGCTGAAGACCGAGATAACGGCCGTTTCACTTCCATAATCAAGGCTCCCACCAACTGCTTCGATGTGTCGCCCACTGACAAAAGCCGTGATTTAATTGATTTCAGCTCTCAGCAGCTCTCAGCACTCTGTTAAGTAGGACTGCCAAGTCTGCTTCGCCCATAGGTCCGACGGTAGATAAGTATTGATGGACTATGTATGACTCACTGAATGTAGTAAGTAGGACTTCTAACCGTGAAATTAAGCGCTTACTGTAAGCCTGCAACATAATCCTCTCACTCGGGGTTGCGGGTTGTGGCCTGTTGTGGCTTGTGTAAGTAAATGCGCCTGACAGTATTGGGCAAGTCTTGTGCTTGAATATGACGAAAACAGTCAGTATTTACCGGACAGAGTAATACGAGATTGGCAGTCCAAGACGTGTGTACCTGGTACCATTCGTTCTACTAAGCTTGCCTATCCAAGTACTAATATGCCTTCTCGAATTCGGGCTCCGTCGAACGAGCAGGATTTAAACGGCAACGTCGGTATTCAGTGTCCTCCGAGTCAGTCTGCATCAAGCCTGCATAGATTATACATAGGACACACCGTCACACGACACCCTAATTTGAGCAGTCCCCTGCAGTCCCTGGCTATTGGGTAAGTAACCGGGTACCCTATCCAAGTAACACTAATGTAACATTCCCTTCAGGCTATGTACCCCAAGTCGTGATCAAAACGCGGATCGGCGGAGACTTGTATAGAAATAGCCAGCCCAAACGCTACAAGCAATCATAACTTACCGTTATTTTCCTCGAGGACTTACAATGGTAAGTCCACATACTCCCAGCCTTTCGACGTTAAACACACCTGAAATCCGATGTTCATCGCTCATATGTCGAAAAGTGAGTCCAAAGTTCTGGTTGGGGAAAACACAGACGCCTAGGACCCCTTCTATATCTCTACTCCATCGCCAAGGTATGAGTCCACGGTGTGTAATACACCAGCGATTAGAATCACTGATATTTATGTACTGACGGTGAAATTTGAATCAATAATACTGCGGTCAAGACGATTGATATCAGAGGTACTTATTGGGGACACTCACTTTCTATAGCGGCTGCGTTGTCCTCGGAGACTTGAGCAGGTGTAGTAGGCTGACGTATTGGTACGAATCAAGATGAGATCTGAAATCCAGTCAGATTTTCAAGGATAGCGAGACACTCAGGTTCTAAGTCCTCGCCGGAGTTGAGTCATCGAGTCATCATTTGCCAAAGACGAAGGCGGAGGGCGGATAGAGTTGCTAGAGTTGCTTGGACCTTGGACCTTGGTAGGCTCCGTTCAAAGTTTGTGTAAGAACAAAATAGGATAGCCCAGGGCGGGTTGGGTTGAGGTGATTATACCAGCTGGGCTAACTGACGATGATGGAGCTGTGATGGAACGGGTGGCATATTTAGTTGGAGTTTCGTTTCAGATTGCTAACATTGAAATATGTAGCGCTAAGAGTCAGCTCTATCCAGTTCTTTCCAGGTGAGACCGACCTTCAGCATACCCATGAAGAGGCAGGGCAGGGGAGAATACGTTCGCGAGCCGTAGCTCTCTACAGAGCTCAAAAATCAACATCAACTCAGATGATAGACTGTAACAGCATTCTGAGCGAAAGAAAGATCTGTTCGATCAATAAAAAAATATAATATGCATACAACACCTCGCCGGCCTCACCTCACACGGGTGCTATCTTGCTAATCCGCCAAAAACTTCCTCTATCCGCCAATTTTTACGTCTGACTTCGACTCAAAAAACAAGGGTAGATGAGCAACGAGCTGTTTCCAAGACTCAAGGGGCCCGTCTTGAGATAAGAATACCGTAACTAATTCAGGGAACCAACGAGCTGGCTGCTATATTTTAAATCAGAACCATAGTTGAGATTTTGGGCTATAGTACATACCACGGGTGCTATAGTGAATTGAAGAGCCAGCGGATCGTCAGCGGATCAACTTAGAATATGTATCCCATCTGCTCTCAGATTCGCTCGGCGACTCTCGTCGCAGGTTTTCACTGGGAGACTGGAGCCGCCTTTTGAAAAAAGAATAGGTAAAGTATTCGCCTAGAAAGTGAGTATCTTGAGCTATCCAGTTATTTGGTGCTTTGACGGTCACATATAAGCTGATTGTGTCCGTTTCAGACGTGGTGGTGGTTTTAACGTTGTTTAACGTTTAGGCCTTACGCCTATAGGCTAAGTTTGCCTGCCGTTTTTGCGAACGCGTAAATTGCTCAAATCACACGACTGCTAAATGTATGTGACCTATTAGGTGTATAGCTGTACAACTGCAGAAATCAGAACTACAGTGTCTCTCAGCTGTTCCTTAATGGGATCTTGTGCCGATTCTCCTCCTCCTAAGCCTCCTCCTCAGATCTCTCAAACTTCCCCATTTACATAAAAAAACGAGTTCGATTGAGATGCAATGCAATGACGATGCGTATCGGGACTATGTACTACGACAATGACACTATGATTAGTATTACAGTGAGTGAGCGACAAGGATATTATGAAGAAAAAAGATGCACAGAGGAGAAAAAACAGAGAACAAGACCCAGTAAAACACAAAAAAACTACAGAGCAACCATGTAGTATCGTACCAAACAGCTTGTGCGAGAAGACGGCAGGGAGGAGGAAAAACAGAAAAACTATTTGACGTAATATGCTGGTAGGATGATAGAAGAAGATTACCGCTTGCCTTCCGACGATGTCAAGGAGGGTGAAGGGAGCACAAGGTAAGAAAATACAGTACGAATTGCAATTAACCCACAAAAAGAAACATACGGAAAATGAAAACGCAGCTCATATTCATCCGCCAGGGAAGGACAACCCTATCCCGGAAGATCCCCAACACAGCTTATCGCTTGAGCGACAATCCTATCACCGGCCACCACCAGCCCAACTTCGATTTCTTGTCATCTTCGAAGACTTTTGATCCACATCCCACTCGTCTTTCCCTCCTACACTCACATCACCTGCAGCAGTCACTTGCCCCGGCTCCCCAGGCTTCTTCTTCGCCGTCAAATGCACTAAGCTGGGCACCGCTGAGATAGTCGTCAAAGGCCTCAGTCCAGGCCCGTTCAAAGCTCCACTACTCCTCCTCCTAGGTCCCATCAACTCCGCCTTGCTCTGCTGACGATGCCAAAGAAGATTCTGCCTTAGACTTTCCGACATCTCCGTGCGTAGCATCAACTGGCGGGTTGTACGTGGGGAGGAGGGCGGTGCAGCGGGCGGTAAATTATACGGGAATCCAAGAGGCAACGGCACTGGCGCTGTTGGTGCAGGTGCATTAGGTCCAGGAATAAATTGTGACTGTGCACGTTGAACCGGCGGAGCTGGGGTAGGATCACCATACCGCGACGACGATGGTGGATTTTGTTGCTGCTGGCGTACCGATGAGTCAGAGTTCGTCCTGACCCCGTTGGCCTTGGCTGCACTTGCGTTTCTCCTACCCGCAAGCGCAGCTAATTTCTCCTGCGCCGCACTCCTCGAGATTTGCAGGGCTCCAGCATCGTCTGTTTCACTTTCATCCTCCATCTCTTGATCCTGAGGCCGCCCTTTTGGCCGATAACCACCACCACTTCCCGTACCCACACTCGCTTCCCTCTGCTTCTCCTTTCCTTTTGAGGTCATCGCAGCGCTCTCGACGAAACTAGACGCGGTTACTGAGTTAGCCACAGGAAGCGCCACAACAGATTTGCTCGGTTTAAGAGCCGAGATTTTCGGGAGAGGAGGCGGGCCCATAACACCAGATGGCCGACTCGGCCCTGCAGCGCTGACACCAGGAGGAGCAGCAGCGGAAATACCACCCTTCACCTCACCACCAATACTCGCCATCGGCTGAATTCCAACCCTTGCCACTTGACCACTGTTACCCAACACATCCCCACTCGAGTGCCCCCTTCTGTACGGATGATTGACGGGGAAAATATCTGGATCGGGATTCATCAACTGGCTCAGAAGTCCCGATCGTGAACGCGTAGTGAGGTTCGAATAGCTTCGCTTAGGGATCTTGACGAACATATCCCTCTGTCGCTGAGCTTCAAGTGCAGCTTCGCGGAGTTTCTGGTCTGTAAGCGCCTGTCGGCGAGCCTCGCGCTCTCGTTCTCGTTCTCGCTCAGATCGTCCATGCCGTGAAGAACGTTGCTGTACTTGAGGAGGAGCTGGGTGACCAGGGGGTTGTTGTCGAGCAGCTTGTTGAGCTAATAACTGTTGTTGCTGCTTCAGCTTTGTTATCGAAGCTACCGTGGGTACGTTCGGCTGGGATGTATGCCTCGCATGGCCTGGCCGTTTTAAGGCTTCATTTCGACCTCCACTTGGTGGTTGGACACCTGCCGTACTCTTTCTCGCACTGCCTGCAGCCTTGCGTTCTTCAGGCTTAGTTACCTCGACCTCTCCTGAGGCATCATCACTTATCCACTCCCCAGAGTCATCCCCTTCTCTCACCTCCACATTCTCTCTTCCTGCCCCTTCACTCTTCCCCATCTCCACGTAACTCTCATCCTCGAAATCACTCTCAACATCCGTATCAGTCTCCGTTTCATCCCAGTCTTCATCATCATCATCATCTGTAGCAACTACCACCTTCCTCGGACGTGCTTGCGCTTTCTCGTGATGAGCCTGGATCATCGCTTCCGCAGCAGCCAAGTTCGTCATAGCAGGTGGAAGACCATGAGGTTGCGGCAGGGCACTAGCTTTAGGAGCTTGAGCCTGCGTCTGAGCAGATTGTTGTGGTTGTGGTTGGGGAGGGGGAACAAAACTAGGAGGTGCAGCCGCCTGACGCGGTGGAATAACCTCCCTTTCTTTACCTTTCCCCGAAGCCAACTGAGCCTGTGTCTGCGCTCGTGCAAGCGCAAGAGGGAGCATCCTACCCCCTCTATCACCCCCACCCAAGGCTCCGGCTCCGCGTTGCTCAGAGGATTTCGACATATCCGTATTTGATGGAGACTCAGTGCTAGGGCTCCCAGTCGAGTTTGACCCTATATTAAACGTCGGGCGCTTATGTCCCGGCGTAAGACCCTGCGTAGGCAGCTGAGCCTGTCGATGTGGATGAGCCTGTTGTATAGGCTGCATCTGCGCAATCTGTGACTGCGTCGGGCGAATAGTTAGCTCTCGCTCGCGTTTAACCCTCGCGGAATCATACTCGGGCTCTGCCGCTTTGGGAGCGGGAGGCACACCCGCGCCTGAAGCCGAGGTCGAGCCTGTGCCAGCAGACGTCGACCCACCTAAGCCTAAGGCTGAAGCGTGCCCATTCCCTGGACCCATATGCAAAGTATTTTCGCGATTGCTCGTAACACGTTTCTGGCCCTGGCCCTGACCGTGTGCACGAGAAGCGTCACCCTCACTTCCTAGGGTGACATGTGTTTGTGATGCACCGTGCGCATGGTCATGAGCGTGCCCTTGAGCATGCATAGCTGCAGCTGCCCTGCCCCCTTTCCGACCGACAGTATGGGTATGATGTGAGTGGCTTCCACCAGAAGAGCCACCGCCCACTGTCCTCTTGCGACCCCTAGACATTATCAACCCGTCATGAGTAGATCGTCCTCGACTACAACTACGACTTTGAGTTGAGCGTGTACTACTGCTACCACTTCTCCTCGATTTACGTGTCATTACGAGATGCTGGTTCCCGTCAGCATCATCGCTTTCACCCTCGCTCCAACTGTTGCTCATTGCAGAATTCGAGCTTTGCCCTTCGCTTGCCTGACGAGTAACGCGAGGCTTGCCAGTTATATACCCATACCCTCGAGGATCGGCACCACTTTCAGGCCGACGACCACCATCCGGAGACTCCGTGAGAGTAGCAACACTCCGATTCTGAGAACGATTTGTATGGGTCGACGCCGACCGTGAGTCAGGACGAACTTTAGTCATTACTAAAGTATCGTTGCGAGTGGAAGACTGTGATCCAGAGCTTAGTGAGCTGTGTTCGCCTTCTCGGCTGCGCTGAAGGAAGAACTTCCTGTCTTGGAGTTTGAGAGTGGCGTCAGGAGAATGAGCATGAGCCGAATTGACAGACGTCGTGGAAGTAGTGGTACTAAGGGTCGTATGAGAATTTTCAGAGGCTGTGGTCAGAGGAGACGCTGATATGGGTGAATTGGAGGTAATCGAGTTCGAGGTCGACGGAGAGGGAGGAAGGAGAGCATCAGGAATCGGAGAGCGAGCGCTAGAACGCCCTGGAGATGAAGGGGGGTATGAAAGCTCAGATGATAGTCGCGGTCCATTGACATCGGAGTGGTGCATTGATCGTGCCTGGCCCAACGAGGAATCACTCCTCGGACGTTTCTGCATCGTTGGAGGTAGTAGAAGCCTTGCTGGGTGCCGTATCTGCTGAGGAGAAGGAAGCTGCACATGAGTATGCCCTTGTGCATCCGATCCTAAGGTTACGGCGGGGGGTATTACAGGAGTTGCCGGCGGTGTAGGATGCGGTGTCGGATTTGGAGTTGGATTTACCACAACTACCAAAGGGAACGGAGATGATGGCGTGCCCGTACCCGAGTTAGAGGATGATAGGCTCGATTGCGGGGGAGGGGGTGGAGAGACATGTGACACCATAGTTGCAGGGGTAGAAGTAATAGAAGTGGACCTGCTTAAGTTATGATTGTGAGACATATTATGGGGCGTAGATAAAGCGGCAGGTGTAAAGGAAGATATTGTACCCTGCGCAGGTGGAATGATAGATATCGACAGTAATTCGGCGGCAGGGGTTGGAAGTAAGGGCATGTTATTAGTGACCTCGAGTTCAAGTTTGGTGGTCCCGTTAGGTAGCCGGAACTTGGCGCTGGTTCTCGGGGAAGGACTTGGCAGCATATC
The DNA here is from genome assembly GCA_003987895.1 of Neonothopanus nambi. Classification (NCBI taxonomy): domain Eukaryota; kingdom Fungi; phylum Basidiomycota; class Agaricomycetes; order Agaricales; family Omphalotaceae; genus Neonothopanus; species Neonothopanus nambi. Next base: position 36,864 of record RCHF01001970.1, on the reverse strand, counting down.
ATATATGACCCTTCCTATCGGGGGTCGAGGAGATGGGGAGAGATGCTGGCCTGAAAGCAGAGAGGTCCCTAAACGAACATAAGGACCTAAAAACCACGTATATGGAAGAACACATAGACCTACCATCTGCCGGGGGATTTGCAAAGTCTGCAGTCGTATCGGGAGTCAGAGGCCGATACCTAGATGGCCGGGCAGCCATCTCGCGATACCACAGACGCCATGAGATATTTTCTAGCCGTCTTCCGTCATGTAATGATGACTTGCATTTGGTGAATACTGAATTTCAAGGTCAAGATTAAGAAAATTTCTACTCGATAGATACGTTTGACAACTCACGAAACCACAGCCCTGTGAGAGCCTCAGCGCCGTCGAGGTCTTTAAGGACATCGGAGGCGACAGTGAGGACAGGACTAGGAAAGTCGATAAGCATTGTCGCTGCTGTTGAGCACAGAGGCTGTCAGATAGCGACGACGACGACGACGAAGATGACGGGCTAAACACGGAGCAGATGGTCGTGGACGCTAAGCATTGGAATTTCCGCACTTTTTTGGCTTCACAACGGGCCGAAGTCCTTACGGCCACGTGACTACGTATGTAATATTTTTTTATTCCGGCTAAAACTCGAGCCTTCCGCGGCGGTCTGCATGGCCTCCGCCTGACCGGGTCAGATGAGCAAAAACCAGTAAGTGCCTATGCACGACTCTTCCTCGTAAGTACCTCTGTAATTCCAGAGCTCCTCACTTGGAGAAAGACCGAGAATCACTGTCTATTTGACCAAGATTCTCTATGAACCTAGCTCTGAGCTCTGCTTGCAGACCTGTACAGCACCTCCAAGCTGTCTTCTTTCGAACCCTTTACTTACTCTTCCTCGGGCGAGAACTAGCGGAACTGATCATCACTATTTAGTCGTATTCAACGACTGGGACAGCCTACAGGTCAAATGACCATCACACCATCCCCTGTACAGAAAACGTTTCGATAGTAACTCGTCTCAGGCTCAAACAGGCTCAAACTCCAGGTTGCCTGTTAATGTCCCCCGTTTTATCCGTTTTCGTGTCTAGTTCCGAGAAGGATGATATCGACCTACTACCTTCTTCGAGTGAAACACCTATATCATGATGCACATGAATTTGTCATGTTGGCCGCCCATAAGTATACATACACGTTGAAACTCGTCTAACTATCTTCGTCGCTTTCTGTTCAAAGTAATGCTCTGCACCGGTACGGTCTTAAGATCTTAGGTCTTATCATTTGCTCCGCCTTGCTAGTTGGGAGACTAGTACTCCGGAATTAAACGTTAAACCATGCTTCCTTCCCAGCCACCTCTATACATATACATTATATGTATGTACCCCGCAGGAACAAGTCCAATGCCGAAACCGTCCACGTAAATGCCCCGCAAGAAATACAACACGCCACTTTCGGGGAACTCGTTCAAAGTTACCACGCTAATTTCAAGATAGAATTGTATCCCAATGTATGAAACAAGCGCGGTCACCAGCTCGTTGGCACCTTGACCTATATTTCTGGGAAACTCTTTCAGTCAAGCCAGCTGCCAGAGAAACCGGATCGTCTGCTGACCTGCACGCACTACACGCTCTAGATGGCGGAAACAACCATTCACATTGCTCTCAGCCCCCAACGGTAGCCTATCGCTGTGTTCTTTATCTACTTACCACTCGGACCATTCCTAAAGTTCGCACTAGTCCTCATGCTCCCACCAACGACGTGTGCTTATGGTACCCAGCTGTGGCTCCAACTTCACATACGCTCCATCGCTACCGTGACTGGCCACTGGTCCCGTGAAATTCCTTTCTCCAGTAAAAGCACTTAGCGCGAATCACTTGTCATTGTCAACGTCAACTCGGACTCCAAATTTCAGGCTCGGGTTGGATGTACTGCACGACTTGATGGAGAAGAGAACAACACATTTTCGACGGATGCTCTCCTAAAATAAACCTTAAGCGCACCCACGTTTCAGGCACTGTCATCTATGGACAGCCACAGTCAGCGATCAGGCGCACGCCTCCATGCAACGCAACGCAAATGCACGTGCACGCGCAGCTCAAACATACGTACGGTGCAAAGAAAGGGCTTCACGGTTCTATTCGACTCCTGGACTCTCCTGGATTATTCTGACTGCCGAAAACCCTCTCGGCCCCTTGTCCCTATGTCGAAATTGCTAGCCTAGCCCTCTCCGAATGATCTGCAGAGGGTCCGTGTTACCGAACAAACCCGTGAAAGGTTGTCTCAGGACTGTTCTTAGCTCAATTGTGTTAGCAATTGTAAACGCTAGGCCTGCGTCCAGGGCCGAGGACTTCCGGCGCCAGGCTATAGCTACATACCTAGACGCGCCCGTGTTTACTTACATACTCAAACTGCTCAAACTCGAACGGACGACGGCTGCGGAATCTGCGGTAGCCGGAATTATTACCTTGGGTGCTGGTTCAATGCTACCTCTTGTAAGCCATTGCTGCTTACCTTTGTATCCTTCAATGTTTTGTCCTTGTTTCTTTCCCGCCGGTTGCAGTCTAACGTTAACGGGGAACATTGTCAGCGCTTAAAGTGGTAGGACCCAAGTATGTAGGACCAAAATAGGATCTCGGCTTGTATTGCATACATATCAAGTCGAACAATTCGTTCGGAAATCCATCAGTCCTGGTCTTACGCTGTCTTACGAGGTCTTACGGACTGTACGAACACAAGAGCGCGCTATGGCCTCAATTTATCGCCGCCGGCAGCTAGCTTACAGACCTCAGATCCCCGAAACAAGCCCACCTCGAGGATTCAATCACCCTCTTTTCTAGCATACTATATGTTAGCTTGACATCGTGCGAGCTACCAAACTCTTCTATACAAAAGACGTACCGCCAACATTGACAATTTACAGCCTCCTGGGATCGCACTATTGAAAGATGTCTTCTAGCGCGGCGTCTATTCGAAGTATAATCAGAAGGAATCATATATCTTGATCCCAATACCTGGTTTCAGGAAGACAGCGTAGCAGTGGTTTTGACGATGTCCCACAGTCCTCTAGTAGGCAAGTCAATCAACAACTTGAACAACTACTCTAAAAATTTACTGCTGAGGCTTATTACTTTTCAATCTTACTAGATATGGTATGGTAAGCATCTATAACACTACATACTTAAAACATTTTACTAACTGACTTATGAAACCTGGGGTATTATACTTTTGTGGGGGACACGGCCGTTGTATACATTTCGGGAAGATCATCAAAAACCACTGGCTTCCCGACTCGGCCTCGTTTGGGTCCAAATTACTCCGAAGCCGATGCCGGAAATTGTTTTGACACGGCGCTCTTCAAGGAAATCGAGCTGTTGGTGGAAATCCAGTACGTATGTTGAAGTTCTACGAAGTTCGCTAGCAGATTGGCGTGGCGTTTACTTATGCATGACAATGACCATTCTAGGCATACCAGCTGCTACCTATCGGGAGCGGAAGGTACCTGAGTCTAACCTATGCTAACATACTTCAAAATTGTCGAAGCACGATTGGAACCACGTATGGTCAGTAATGGAACGTCTAATTGAACGAGTTATGATCAGTTCCTAATCAGAGTTCAAACCTAGGGACGAACGTCACATTTCTGAGAATCCGCAGAAAACCGCTGAGATGCGATTGGACGAAGAACTGAAGACATATGGTGTGGCGCACTTCCTTCTAATATGCACCTTTCGACAATTTGAAATATATGAATGGCCGCGGGCATTGCAGCACTGTCAATTACTGTATCAAGACTTATATGGCCCATCTTTGCAACGCCGCCGAAAGTTGTTTGCTCGGTAAATGTGCACTCCTGATATCTTGGAGTATGTTCAATCTGAACTAAAGCAGGCACTGATCTTGATTCTGCATTAGCCCAGCTCTCGGGCTCCAATTCCTACCTTAGGGTGGCTTGCAACGAAAGCTCCAATCTTCAGTGGAGCCTGAGTCCAAGCAGAGCAGATGGTGACGGCCTACAATCTCCACAGAGACAGAAGATCGAGTCGGAGCTCAAGACGAACGCAGCTTCCTTCCGCGTTTATTTTCGTGCTACAATCATCATTAATGGATTCCTGATATAGCGCCGAGTGACTCTTTTCTCGCATCATTGTCTGTCGAACAATGGTCCTCGTACATCGGAACTCAGCGACCTGTACTGGTAGAAGTGGTGTCGACATGCATCTCAAAGGAGAATCCGAAGTAAATACGAGCGATCCGCATGTCGCGGAATGGGCGGTCTACTGTCAGCCTTCGAGGTGACTAGCTTCCCGGTAGAAGTTGAAACAACAGATCTGGTCAATCATATCTGCCTACACATGCGCTTCATATAGATGAGGTGTTACCTTCCTGCAGCTATGTTGTTGCGTGCTCGTCGCAGGATAAAGGCTGACTCGATGAAAATTTTTTGTTATAGACAATTAGTAACACTGCTCAAGGGGAGCATTTAGAGTCAGGACATTGCCGAAGGATCAACTACGGTGTAAGCATCCTTCCGTTGGGCTGTTAAATTAAGATTTATCAAGGGAGCAGGAACCACTTTTCCCGGTGTATTCACCAACCGAGACAGCTCCTAAGCCCTTTAGTTATATATTCCTCCGCAGTGAAGTCTTTATCAAAAGACTACGCGGTTGTTTCAAACGCTCCCTGTCATCATCGTCAGTTCCCGAGTCTGTGAACGTAGCTTACACCTGGTTTTGCGCGGATCAAAGACAGGTATCGGAGGTGGTCTGAAAAATCAACCAGTTCAGAGATGAGGAAGACGCAGTGTATGCCTCCGAATATTTAGCAGGATATCAAGTCAACAATTTACGCCACATACACGCACAATTTCAACCAAATTTCAGCCGGAAATTGAAACGGAGCTATTTAAGTATTGCATCCGGTCAACCATGGCCACCATCACTGATTAACTGTCATTGCTGACCTGAACCTCCCGCGGACGAGAGCTGTCTGAATCTGCAAGCTGATACGATAGTCTTTCACGGAACTGACGAAGACCATCATATATCTACTGGCCTACCCGGCTGATGGCAGAATTCGGAGGAATTTTGCGCGGTGGGAGACAGATTTACGACAGTTCTACAACCTCGGAATGGATGAACTGTAATAGCAAGCCCGAAGACATGAGATAGCACTACGAAGGGAAAAGGAGAGTGATATTCCTCACCGACCATAGAAGTGGTAATAGCATTGAATTTGTCGGCATGTTTGAGTCACTTGAAATAGCTTGAAGAGGAAGGCCGATACTTGCGCCTCGGATGTATAACTGCGCCGTCTCCCATGCCATAACTTATTATTATTCACCTATTCAAGGCTTTGAATAAGACTAGGCTGTAGGACACGGACACAGGAAACCACTTCATACCGGTGAATAGCAGCGATAGTTCTTCCATACGGGCCAACAAAGATGTCAGCTATACAGAGACAGTAGGAATGTCACATTACAATGAGCAGCACATCATCGAACTACTTGTCATTAACGAAAAACATTGAGATATTGCTTTCAATAGCGCAGAAGCATATATACGGTCCAGATCTAGAACAAAATTACAGCATTTTGGTGTCACCGAAGGACGAAGAGAACGGAGAACTCGTGAAATCCTCGTCACGTACCCTCGGAAGAAGGGCGATGAATTGAAGTAAAAGAACGTGAAGGTATGAAACGAGGCGGGTCAAGTGATATAGTTGATAAATTACTCTCCTTCGTAAAGTGCGCGGCAAAGTTCAAGCGACAGCATACACCAGAACCAGTATCGGATAAGAAAAGAGTTTGATAAGCGCAGTAACCCGAACGAAGGAGCGGGAGTGGCTGTTTCTCAATTTCCATCACGAGCAACCGAGAGGGATATAGGACTCGAAGATGAAAAGCCAAAGAACAAGATGACCATGATATTGCCCGTGACTTCCAAGAATACCCCTATGGTGTTCCGTGACGAGGAATCCCGTCCTCATGATGAGCCAAGTGAAAAGAGAAGATGGAAATGACGTTTCAAAATGAAAGTCGGAAGAAGGGTGCATCCGAATCGAGGTGCACCCTGGTGCACCTGGCACAAGACCGAAAAACCCCAGCACTCCCGCGCTTTTGAAACAAATCATAATCATATTGGACTGCCGCCCCAAGCTGGTAACCAGACAATCTAACACTGTTCAGCTAGCCAACCAGCGAGCTAGCCTTGTAACACAGCAGCAAAGTCCTCGGAAATCATGTCTCCACGATTGAACAAAAATCTCCCCAAGAATGAACAATCATATGCACAACAGTTCCAAAACCACGGTTCTAAAACACCCTCGAAACTTTATCCTTCATGCCAGGAAAGCAGCACCACCTGATCTACCACATCAAAACATGTTTTCAAGAACACCCCTACTCTCCTGGAAAGTCGAGACCAGAGTGAGGTCTCATCTTGAACTTCCGTCTGTCGCCGGGAAGTAACGGAACGGAGACGGAAGCAGAGATGGATCCGACGGCTTGGAAATCGAAGGATCGATATAACGCAGGCGCAAAAAGCGGAGAAGACACGCCAAGTTAATGAAAATGACGTGGCAGGGTCATTCCGAAAATTCTTCAAGTTCTATTGGTGATCCAAGTCTGGTACCAGCGTGAATTTCCATATCAATGTCCAAGCCATTTTCGTCAGGCGAAGGAGAGTGCGAAACATGAGAGGAGACAGGAGACGCAGAGCGCGTCGAAATTGTTGAGATAGGAGATGTATGCCTAGGAGAAGTAGCACTAGCACCAGTGCTGGGACTACGTATCCCCTGTGTTCTCTCATCCTCACCATACGAGGATAATATCTCCTCATCTGTTGTACCATCGAGCTCAACCTCGGGGAACTTCGGCTCATCCTTCACCTCCACCTCCACCTCCATGCTAAATTCATCCTCAGAATTGCCGTCCCCTTCCGCTTCCGCATCACCAAAATCACACGAATCTGGCAATGACTCGGAGGGATTGGACTTGCTAAGCCTAAAGGGTCGGGCCTTGGAAGCAAACGACACCTCCTTAAACGGATGCGTACGGAAGGGTGAGACGAGGACTCCCGCTGCAGCTGCCGACGATTCCGGAATCTCACGTTCGGCGGGTATCGTGCAGTCCGAGTCACATCTTGGAGTATCCGTATAAGTACGATTATCGTTCAGGCCAGGTGGTATGACATCTATAAGCTTTGATGTAGACGAAAACGAAGTCAAAGAGTTGTGAATACTGGTTGGAGTCATCGGAGTGGCTGGAGTAGTGGGAGAAGATGGAGCAGGAGAAGACTGGGGCGAGGATGATGACGGCACAAGCGACGGTAATGACGGCGGTGACCATGATACTGGTGTCTGTTCTGGTGAGCCAGCCGATAGATGGTGGTGACTCGGACCAGAGTCAAACCTCGGAACTGGGAGTGAGGCGGGTATAGAAACGGGAGCCATGGATCCAGGATGTAAATTGTGAGTCGTGGCCGTCCATAGCTTTATCTGTGGTTGCTGAGTGACTGTTTGGAAGGAAGAGGGCTCAGCCCTGGTGTCGCGCCTTTCACCATCATCACCTCCTACGACACTCTCCTCCAATAATGGAGACTCAGAATCGAAGGTACATGTGCCTTTTTCTTGGTGATATTTGAGCCCGTTGGCGTTCAGGTAGGCCTAAAGAAAATTGCTTAGTCAGCATATGATAATTGACCGCGAGGATACGAGTATACGAAGAGTATAGAAGCCGTACCTTAGTACATCCAATAGTCTAAATGTTCATGCATAAATAACAACAGTAGTAAGTTATGAATACGAGACACGAAAGAACACCAACAACATACCGGACATTTATGGCATTTTTCCTTCTTTGAAAACTTCTTCTTCGACGTCGGCTTGTCTCCCGCAATTCCATATCCAGACCGGGCTTTACTAGTAGGTGCTCTGCCCGCAACTTCCACAAAAACTTTTCGAGTCGCCTTGATATTCCCTCCTTGCTTCACTTTGTTACTGTGCTGCGCCTTCGACGCCACGGAAGCCGCAGCGGAGCTACCTTTCGCTTTTCCTTTTCCCCTCGCCCGGGCAGTGGAGGCGGTTCGTATGGGGCCTACCTCGCCCGGACGCAGCTCTTTCAATGAGGGGGGAGGCGGAGAAAGCGTGCCGTCAGAGGAAGAAAGAGGGGATAGGGTGTCTGTTTGTGCCTGTCCCGGGACCAAGACAGGATGCAGAGAAGGAGAAGACATGATATCATGTGGAGGTGGATATGAATGGGAAGGAGGTACGGAAGGTAATTCTGTAGGTGGTATGGAAGGTGATGGGGCAGATAGCGCGGGTGTACTGCATTCAGAAAAAGAGGAGTCGTGTGTGTTTTCCCATTCATGATAGGGCATGTACTGGTATTCGACAACAAACATATCATCGAACTCTGAAAATTGAGAGTTCGATGAATGAAGAGGAGGTGGCGGCGAAGCTGAAGGGAATTTGGGTTCTAAACGAATCCAATGTTGGGTGCTCGTGTCGCTCTCAGAGTAGAGGGGTTCGACTTTGGGTGGATATGAAACTGTACCATCGGCTTCAGCGTGGCGTTCCTCCACGTGTTCCAACAGGCCGTGTAAACTCGAGAGGCGTATGGAGCAGCAGACACAGACAAAATCAGAGCACTGAAAAAACATATCAGAAATTGGGTGGGATTACAAGGATGAGGAAGACGTACGAATGCACGTTCGAAAGAGGATATTTGGTCAATTAAAGTGTCGTCCGATCGTGAAGTCGGTGCCAGGACAGATATGTCGCTGCTGAAACAGAGACTGATTGACAATTAGTCCAGATTCCAATATGACCCACTTGTATCACTCACCTGTCGTCAACCGAGGTCATTATCAACAGCAAGGAAATGGGTGCTAAGAAAGCGACGTCCAACTCGGGTCTGAGGGGTGTTATACCAGAACGCCGTCTGAGCTTTCCCTCCGAAGAAGATGAGCAATTCAAAGTCAAGGAAGAGAAGACTCGACGAGTCTTCGGAACAGTCCAAGTCAAGGAATGCTAATACCGGTTCCGCTTTGGGCCCAGAATTTCTGACTCGCTGATTCGACGGCAATTGACACAACGCTCGCCTTGAAAGAAAGGCGTAGATGAGGATCCGTAGTACCTGACGACGATCCGTTCTGAAGTGACACGCCCGAGGTTTAAACAGAGCTTCTGACTGCGTCAGTGCCTCTTCCACCAAATTAAAGGCGTGGATTGCACCAAGTACGAACTGTTCCCATGACGATGAATGGCTGCTCCGAAGAGCGACGTGTATATCCGCTTCGTGAGATGGGAGACCATGCAGTGTGTCTAATATCTGCAGGGCCAAAGTGATGAATGGTCTATCACCCCTCTCTGGAGGTTAGGAGAGTCGAGAGTCATGATAGTCTAAATGTTTGAAAAGGCAATATACTCGAGTCAACGTGCAAAGCTTGGGAATTCCAAAATTATGACCACTTACACGCCACGCTGATACTTAGTACATGCAACGTGTAAAAAACAAGCAACGATACCAGCCACTCCAGAAATGCGTGTAAAGGAATTGCGAACGAGTCAAACGTCAGTCTGGGAATGTTGGGCGTGGTCAGAATGTGTGAGATGGGAATCTTTTAGAATCGCTCACTCTAGCTGCAAGGCTCAAGATTGCCTTTCACCTCTTCCCTCATTTTTAGTCAGAGAAAGAGCAAAATTGCAACACTTTCATATGCAGTCTAGATGCAGTCTACGACAGAATGGTCGGCGCTTAATTGCAAGCTAAGGCACGTGATGAAGTATTTAGGCGCGCAGAGCAATTCAGATTCTAATTCTATTTTGCGGACGTCGTGCAAGTACGTCTCGCTCATACCGATCGTATCGTATGGGGGTATCAGTAAGGAGCAGCAAAGTAAACAGTCTCATTAGAGTTTCTCCTCATAATCGCCGCTGCTGACTCCTGCTTCAATTTGCGCGCTCGAAGTTTCATCTTCGCCTGCCCAATGACCCAAAATGCAATGGCAAGGCTAACCCTGAGGCAACCAGGATACGCACGGGAGTGGGACGAACAGAGCAAATAGCTGGATAACTCATGGTATGAATCTTCAAGGAACCAAAAGACAGCACTGATAAGACAGGGTGAATATTCACGAAGTCAGTCACTAATCAGAAAAAGAGAAAGAACTGCGCACTACGGTGAGCATAACGTGAATTAGCGCCATAGGGTATGAAAGGGTAGTGAATTTCATGTAGTCCCAAGTATTCCCGGTCCTGAACTTGCATCTTACGAGACACGGACTCTGCCTCCCTTCTCCTGGCCTAGCCTAGCCTAGCCTTTGCCTCCTTCTCGTTCTATAAAAACCTTCCCACTGAGACCCCGCCCTCCGAGTCCGCAGACACAAATCAATTCCAGACGCTGATGGAACAATGCCGGAAGAGAGGTCGATCGAAAGTCAGAGGGGATCTTGCGAAACTCTGGGCTCGTGCGGCGGTCCCGCAGGCCATCTTTCACAGCATCACCTCAAAGCAAAAATAAACCTGGGATTGAGATGTAGGATGCATCGGTTATGCAGATCAAAGCTTAAGCTGAAAAGGCCCATTCTCGATACGAATTCAGTGGGGTCGAGGCCATAGGGATATAAGGGTGTAGTGACATAGTACGAGCCGTATACGTGCATGGATCAAGTTGGGGAGGAGGTAGGGACCTGGGAGTCAGGGAAACGGAATTGGGGAAGGAACTTGGAGAGTTCCATGCAAGGAGCTATCCTTGTGCTATCAGGTATGTCGATGAGTCATCCCCAAGCTATTGAAATTCGATGAGGTTATGAACACCTTCAACTTCGAGGCCTGAGCGCTCAAACCAGTGTCAATCGTGATCAACGAGGTCGTTGGAACCTTGATCTTATTATGAGTTTTCCTCATCTTCCTTCTTCGTGGACCCCATAGCGCCCCAGAGAGGCCAAGCTTGAGACTCGAGTGCGAGCTGCATCAAGCTACACAGGCAGGTACCAACAATTCCGTTGCAGAGCTGAATCCAGCGGCAGCGGAACCGACCATGGTCATTGACTTAATACAAAGATGCAATAATGTGCATGCAGCATGGATGGACACGGATAATAGCTGGAGGCTTTGATAACGGGAAGGAGGTAGAGGGGATGTAGAAAGAAGGCGAAAGATGGGAAAGCGGCGGGGCTCATCTCTTGAGCATTTGTGTATGTCAATGAGAAGTACGGGCAAGCAGCGAGCTGGCTGATCGACTAGGTCTTATGCCAGCGCCCGAGCCTGTAACCCATCTAAGTTCTGATATATTATCATAGAGATGACGAGCTGACAAGTCTTCAACGAAAGCCCTGCCGCAGTGAGAGTCGTCCTGTTTCTCTGAAGACGTGACTTCATGCAGACTGGTGTCCTGCCCTTGAGGGCTGAAAGTCATGCCCAGTTGCAAAAGTAGGAATAAATAGGTTGATATTGTGCTGGGTCATGACTGCATCGAGCGAGGGAAGTGGAAAAACAAGAAGTAAGGTCATGCGGCATTCCGAGACAGAAAAAGACACACCAAATGCGCAGCTGCACCATAGCCCGACAAATTGGCCCGATATCTTTTGTATTCATAGAACGAACCCCAGGCAGGTATCGTCGGATTTTCGAAAGCTTCGCCCCCAGGTCCAATGAATAAAGTTCATCCGCAGTGAATGCAGCATAAGCATCCGAGCACCGGAGACTCAGAAAAGCCGGAGTACGCTGTTGAGATCTAAATAAGTTGAAGGTATATGAGTTTACACATATTGTCGAAGAAGGTTGAATATGAACTGACCGGGCTACTACGAGGCGCCATGCCATTATTAAATGATCTACGATACATAACAGGTCAGAGAAAAAAGGAATATGGTCAGCTGTGCTATTACACACCCAATTACACCATAAGATGTATATGTAGTTCCAGACTGAAATCTTTCTCCGGGCGGTAATGTGAAGTACGGATTGAGCAGCATCTGGGAGTGGCGCTACTGCCGCTAAGGAAGGGCATAGCGCAACCTGCAGCCTTCGAATCACCAACAGGATATCCGGGTCGCCCTCTAATAGAAGCTTCTCAGAAACCCACTTCGTCTGACCACACCCAATCTTCTGACATCCGTGTCAATAGCCGACATCGAGGGGACAAACACGAGAAGCTTTGGCTTTGTTGAAGCTGCAAGTTCCGTCGTGGTCAATGTCGCTAGAACGTTCGGTGAGCGTAGCTTCTCATAAGGATATACCTATGAGAAACAAAATCAGTGAATTCGAAAAAAGCCGTCATCGGGGGTCAATGTACTCACAAGTGCATCATTATGCATTAGCCTCAGCAGCTATTCTCTCCCAACGCTCGAGTCATCCAGTCCGAAGCGTTCAAGACCTCAGGTCACCAACAACAACTTCCAGTCTCCCATTCGTAACCCAAGCATCATCCTCGATCAGAGGAGCCCTTCTTCAGCTATTACAGCTCCTTCTGAGCATCCGTAGTTCGGACAAATAACTTCCTTCGTTCTCTCCTGCCGTGATAGCAAATCGCGCGAAACGAAAGCCCAGAGGAAGCCAGTAGCAGCCAGTAGCAGCCAATAGCCCCAAGTCAAGAAACCCGCAAGGGGTTACGTGGAGAAATCATCGCTTGAGAGATCATCGTGTCGGATCGAGTCATCGAGAACAAAGTACGAGAACAAGCGTGGGCCGTGGTACATAAGCACTGGTAAGAAACCATCAGATAAACCCGCTTAGCATTCTTATCCTACAACCATCACCCTCTCTACTGATCCTTCCAATTCACTCGTCTCCTCATCTCGAAACCTCATATTGTTAGAGACAGTATGAAGACTATCAAGAAAAAGGGCCAACAAGCTCTACAATCCGTTCAATCTCACTTCAAATCTTCCAAATCGGACTCGGGCAGCTCTGGCCCGGACAATACAGCTACGCCAACACCTGCTACGCCAACACCTGCTACGCCAACACCTGCTACGCCAACACCTGCTACGCCGACACCTGTGATCGTGACTGTGGCAACGACTGCGCTGCAAGCGCTCAAGGTTACTTTGCGTGTTTTGAAGGAAAGTTCTGATGCCTTTCCACCCCTCAAGTCTGCTGTTGGTGGTCTGGTAGCGATTATTGACCTTTTTGATGTGTGTTTTTTCCACCTCTTTGTGTTGTGGTATCTGTTACTCATGTGGTTCCCTTCAATTGCCAGACATCCACCGGAAATTATGCCCAGTTCTCTGAGATGAGAGATAGACTTGGTGTTCTTGATACTGTTGTCAGGAAGTATAAGGGTAGAGAGCTACCTTCTTTAGTTGAGAAACGCCTAGAGAACATAGCTGAGTATGTGTTCCAAATAGAATATCTATAAAATATGCTAACATAATATTATGTAATATGTAGGGCAATTGAGTTCCAGAACAAGGCTATTGAGCAAATGTTGAAGAGAAGCAAGGTTGACCACATCCTGTTTGGGTCTGAGGACGCTCAGGAAGCACAGAACATCATTCAGTGCATCAATTCACTTTTGGGTAGATTTCAGGTACTTCATGCCTTTGTTGTGATTATGGACAATTGTTAATATCTACTTCCATAGTTTGATATAGTGCAGAATACTGAGCTGGTGAGCTTTCTTTGCACACTCATGGTAATAATACCCTTATAAAACCATTCACTAGGCTGTGCAGGATCTTCTGAACATGAGTAAACAGTATCTATTATGTAACTTATTCTGAGACTAACTGCTTTCATAGCCATCCAGGACAGGTTGAAAGCTGCTGCTGATGCTTCCTTCAAGGCTGATAAGCATTCATCCTGTATGGAGAACACCAGAGTAGCCATTCTCAGTTCCCTATTCAACTGGGCCACTGACCAGGATAGCTCACCTGTATTCTGGCTTAATGGGATTGCTGGGACAGGCAAGTCCACTATTGCACAGAGTCTGTGTGAGTTCCTGGATAAACATAGGCTGCTTGGTGGAAGCTTCTTCTGTTCAAGAGATTTTGCTGATAGGAGTGATGTGAGGAAGATCATTCCTTCAATTGCAGAATCACTTTCTCTACAGCATAGAGCATATCAGGAGAGGCTTGTAGAGATCTTGAAGTATGAGCCTGGTGTAGCCTCACAGTCACCAAAGAGGCAGTTTGAGATACTTCTACTGCAGCCATTCAGAAAGATTACTATTGCTAGCTTGCATCAAGTAGTGGTCATTGACGCTCTAGATGAGTGTAGTGACCTCCAAGCTACCAGCATGATCTTGTCTTTGCTTATGGCTCATGCAGCAGCTCTTCCCTTCAAGATCTTCCTATCTAGCAGACCTGAGACTGTCATCCAAGAGGAGTTGCAGCAGGCCCAGTACAAGGAAACTTTCAGTCTCCATGATATTGAAAGTGATATTGTACAGGAGGACATTCATTATTATCTCTCAGCCAAGCTACAGAATCTTCCTCATAGATATAAATTGGAGGCAGAGTTTCCTGACTTTGTCCTACAACTTACCAAGATGGCAGACAGACTCTTCATTTATGCATTTACAGTGCAGAGCTATTTGAGGAGTCCAGACCCTCTTTCCCGCTTTAGGATATTATCTGCTTCCAAGTCAGCTGGCTTCAGCTCCATCAACCAGCTATACACCCAAGTGCTTCAGAGTTCAATCCCTTTGGTAGAACTTCCTGAACAGGCTGAGATAGAGCAGATGCACCGCAAATATGTCTTGCACACTGTGGTGTCCTTGTTCAATTCATTATCAGCAAAACAGATTCAGAACCTCCTTTCTATCCAAGTTGATGATCTCAATGTGGATGCTTCCTTGTCCTTCTTCCACTCCCTCCTCAGCATTCCTGACTCCACTAAATTCCCAGATCACCCTATCACAGTGTTTCATGCATCTTTTATAGATTACATTGTACATGAGAAACAATGCCTGTCTGTATATCACCTCAATTCTGCAGAGCATCATGCATTTCTCACATTGTGCTGTCTCCAGTACATGCATAACAGGCTCAAGCAGAATGTATGCAGTATTCAGGCAGATACAGAGTTTAATACACTCTCTCAGTCTACTATTGCTCAATGTATGCAAGAAGCACCAGCATTGGTGTATTGTTGCCAGTATTGGGCAGATCATTGGAGTCAGGCAGGCAGCAATATTAGTGTACAGCATCTAGAAGCTCTTCAGACATTTTTGTCAAGCCATTTCTTGAAATGGTTAGAACATCTTAGTCTTCTGCAAAAATTGACATTTGGTGCTCCTAGTCTATACAAAGTGGCTCAGAGTCTGCAGGTATGTAATTTCCCATTATCTAGAAACCTTAGTTCATTCCTACCTTCAACAGAAGCTGAACATGCTAACATACCAGGCATCTATCCAGGAGCTTCAAGTGTGGTTGCATGAAGGGAGAGCATTTATACTTCAGGTAGCAGATTGCATCTCCAAAAGGCCACTTGAAGTTTACCATGCTGCACTTATGTGGATACCAGAAGACAGTGTTCTTGGAAAATACAAGACTTCCCATCTTTCTGATGGCAATGCTAAAATCATATGTGGGATAGAGAAGAGTTGGGGGGCATGTGAACAAGTTCTACACCATCCAAGTGCAGTTTATGATGCAGCCTTTTCTTCTGATGGATCTTGGGTGGTATCAGGATGTCATGATGGCAAAACCAGAATTTGGAATCCATCAACAGGAGAGGTGGAACAGATATTTTTGGGTCACTCAGCAGGAGTGAGGTCAGTGGCCTTTTCATCTGACAAGCAATATGTGGTATCTGGGTCTCAAGATAGAGATATAAGACTCTGGAGTATATTCACAGGAGAGGCAGTACATATGCTTGAAGGCCATTCAGCTGCAGTGACCTCAGTAGCCTTTTCTCCCAATGGGCAGCAGTTGGCTTCTGGGTCTGAGGATGGAAATGTCAGAATTTGGAATGTAGTCACTGGCATGGTGGAGTACATACTGAAAGGAGACACATTCTGGGTGCAATCTGTAGCATTTTCACCTGATAACCAGCAGGTGGTGTGTGCAACATCACATGGGGACATCAAGATCTGGAACTCAACCACAGGAGAGCTAAAGCATGTTTTTAACAGTCACTCAGGTCCAGTGTTTTCAACTTCCTTTTCTCCAAATGGACAAAAGGTAGTATCTGGATCATCTGATGACAATGTCAGAATCTGGAATATATCTACAGGGAAGGTGGAGAGGGTATTTGAGGGTCACTCAAATATTGTCTATTCAGCAGCTTTTTCTTTCACTGGCAAGCAAGTGGTATCTGGATCATTTGATGGGGAGATTAGAGTCTGGGATGTAGCTACAGGGGAAGTTGAACACACATTCAAAGCTCACTCAGACAGAGCATCAGTAGCCTTTTCTCCCAATAACCAGCAAGTACTTTCTGGGTCTAGTGATGGAGATGTCAAAATCTGGAATTTGGTTACAAAGGAGGTGATGCCAAAAGCAAAAGGCCATACAGAGTGGGTCAATTTGGTGGCTTTTGATCCTAAGAAGCACCAAGTAGTGTCTGAATCTGATGATGGGGAGACTAGGATTTGGAATGCCACTACAGGAGAAGTTGAGCAAGTGATGAAAGGTTACTCAGGCTGGGTGACTTCAGTTGCTTTTTCCACCACAACTGAGCTTGTGGTGTCTGGATCTAATAATGGGGTTGTTAGGATCTGGTATGGAGACACAGGAGGTTTGAAGCATGTGCTCCAGGGACACTCAGACAGGGTGAAAGCAGTGGCCTTTTCTCACAATAGCCAGATGGTGGTGTCTGGATCTGAAAATTGTGATGTCAAGATCTGGAAGGTGGATACAGGAGATATGGTGCAAGAATTTAAAGTCACTTCTCCAGTCTCATTAGTAGCATTTTCAAGGGATGACTCTCAAGTACTTGCCAAAGGTTGGAATTCAGCAATGGAGATCCTCAATGTCATAAAAAGTAAGTTTCACCTTAGTATATATATTACTTCCCTTGGGTTTACCAATTAACTGTGGCCTTAGACAACTCAACTTCTACAACATCCTACACTCCCTTCTACATCTATTATCTCAATGAGGACAACAGTGAACTGTTAATGCTACATTCAGTCTCAAACAGGCAGTATGTCAACAAATATGTCCTCTGGATTCCACCCAAGTATCGTGATATTTTGTCCATATCACAGGCAGGCTCTAATGTCTGCTTTGGACTCCAGTCAGGTATTGTGACAATTCTGGATATGAGATCTGAGCATGATAGGCTGGTCTCCATGGCTCTATGAGGTCATTTTGTACTTGTTGTCTTTGTACTGTTCTGTAAAAAAAGATTGAACAAGATCTGAAATGTATATTTTAGGAAAGAAACCAGACCGAAAAGATTCTACTGCTAAGTGCTACTGAGGAGGAATACAAAGGAGGTAACTTGAAATCTTGCCACTGATTGAAAGGGTACTTGAGAGCAAACTTCCTAGCAGTATGTATCCATAATGTATGGCTGCACCCATCATGCCACTCTTCCTCTAGTACCACCAAGAGCTGCTCATCCTAGTACCAATGCACACAAAAGTTCTGACGGGAGCATTGGTCATAGTAAGTAGTTCAGAAGTTCCGATGGGAGCACTTATATCCAACTTGCACATCTCCTGATATGACGTCCTTGCTTTTGCCGGTTCAAATTAGTGTCATCTATGCTCCACTCGAGAGGGTAGTTCAGGTCGAACGTAAAAGTCCATGACATATCCTGCTGTAGACATATGTAAATACCTAGAATTTTCCGAGAGGAATTGTATTCACCGGCTTGAAAGCATTTCAGTAACCGAGCAATCCCATGAACGATTCTGTGTAGATCAGGGGATGATTGGAGACTGGGTGAGATTAGGTGAGAATCATAACTCACTGGCATATCGCTACTTATGTAAATTCAAAGAAAAGGTGTTATGCTGAAGCACTGATGTTTTACCGTCCAACGCCTGTAAGTACGTGATGTGATCTCGACTCCCTAGGCAACTCAGTTGGTCGGAACATTTGTTCAAGGAATGCATACGATTTTCCTGGCCATCGTATGCATTCCTTGAACAAATGTTCCGACCAACTGAGTTGCCTAGGGAGTCGAGATCACATCACGTACACATGTCCTTAAAGTGAATAGTAGACATGACGGTAATTGGTAGTTTCTGGAACGGCGACCTTCCAACTTGTAAGTAGCGGAAAGCGCCGAAGCCGGAGATGGCGGAGGCCATTTATGTGCGTGAATCACCGCTTACACGGAACGGCGCTAATCTTACTCTATCCCGCAATTTTCTACAGCATTATCATGGAACAAACGAAAATATCTTGTGACGGCGTAGCCCTAGACTACTGGTTGCCACATTTAGGCTAGGCGAATGCTTCCCTTATATCTCCAGCGCTCAGACCACCATCAGGCTTCGCTAGCTTTAGTTTCATCACGATGCTCGAGTCCCTAGCAATGGTACACTGCCAGCTTCCTAGTGCAAGCTCAGTAACCTCTCTGTCAACCCCACTCACTCACCTCCGAGTCATCCACCCGAAATCCACATTCATTGCTCTATCTGTCCTGTCTTACCTCCTCCTTGTTCGTTCTCTTCGCTGGAGGAGATATAACGCTCTTCACCGGAAATATCAGGCCAAGTATGAAGCTGGGGAGCTCACGATTGAGGATGCGCAGGAAGTTACCAAGGTTTCGTTCATGTATGATATACCAATGTTGTTGAATTATTCGTTGGCATTTGCGTTGTTCAAAACGTATGCTATTGTGAGTACTCATGTAGTCTTTCATTCCTTCTCGCGCCTGATACAATCCTTTTATTGGTAGCCAACGATTTCAAAGTTGTTAGTGGATACGAAGGAACTTGGGTCTTCGACAAATGTTTCGAAACGTTACGCTGATGTCAGTACTATTCTTGTCCTCAACATGAGTACCCGAACTAAAACTCCACTCATATCCAGACCGAAATCCTAATTGGTAGGCGCCACCCTTCCTCTTTTGCAGCTTTCTCTTTTGTTGAAAACATCCTCCAGCTACATGGATGGCATGTCCTATCTCAGGCAAAGCCGCTCACACGGACGGTGATCGCTCCAAGGATTCACCCGAATCCAAAACTTCGCCAAATGGTGTTACCGCCGCTTTGGCGGATGAGACCAAAAAACCCGTTGAAGATCCCCGCGCGATGTTAGCTTTAGCCCGCGTTAATTGGTTACATTCCAAGTATAATATTGTACGTCTTCTTTAATCTTATATGCTCTCTTTCCCCTTGCGAATAGCTAATCATTTGATATGCGTAGAAAAATGACGATTATTTGTATACACTTGGGTTGTTCATATTCGAACCTCAGGTATGCTTCTCAGCGCTTACTCGGAACTTGGGCTCGCCTTCAAACGTTGCAGGCCCAGCTAGTCAAAGGAAACGGTTAACTGACGGATTCACTTTCGCTTTATTCTATAGATTTGGGCGCAGAAATTTGCTTGGAGACCCCTTTCTCCTCTTGAGAAGCATGTAAGTGACGAAATGAGTTTTGCCAACCCCCGCCTATCCGATCCCTTCACGTTCCTCTTCCAACCCTTCCTTTCGCTCCCAGCTCGTTTCTTCCTCACTCCCTCCCTCCGCGCTGTCACTTTCCCAACCCTTAACTAACCATCCCTGAACTTTAATAGGCAATCTTCATTTATTGGCTTGAAATTGGACAAAGGATGGGAATTAAGGATATACCTGAAACACAGGAGGCGTTCAAAGAGTGGATTGAGGTACGTTAGAGGTTTTCTTTTTATCTATTAAGGAGAAGAAGGCTGACTTAACATTCTCCTCCCTTTTTTCTACCTTCCTTCCAATCCTATCCTATTGTCAATGACACACTGCTCAACCCTCCCACCCGTCTCGTTGACCCGAATCGTTTTCGTTTCCTCTGACTACGGCTCCAGTCTTACGAAGCAGAGTATATGGTACCAGCTGAAACGAATCGCGAAGTCGCATCTCACACCACGGAAGAATTGCTTCATGCTGTCCCTGAATTCTTGGGGATTAAAAGTTTTGCGAGGAGGTTGACGATTTGCGCTTGTGAGGAGAGGATTAGGATTGCTATGATGTATGTTGTATGTTTTATTCAACGATTCCTTTACCTTCCCTTCTCTCCTTTTTTTCTTCTTCGTACACTGATACCTTTCTTTCTTTCGTTTTTTCAGGCAACCAGCCCAACCGGCATGGCTCCATACCTTCCTCCACATCACCATCAAATCCATTTCATTCATCCAATACCACTTCTGCCTCCCCCGTCTCTCATCAAATCCAGGTTACCCCATTGACCCTGTCCTACATAAATCCTCCTCTCAGGGATCTGGATCTACTCAGCTTCCACGTATGCATCCTCAGTGGTTCCAATCTAAACCGTGGTACAAACCTGTGCGTAAGACCCTGGTGGGAAGGGCGGTGGATTGGGTGTGGGTTAAGGTTGGGTTGTATGATTATTTGCCTGGAGAGGAGTGGAGGAGTGAAGGGTATAAGATTGAGGAGATGGGTCCGTTGAAGTTTGAGAAATGTGAGTTGGGTTCAAAGAGGTTTCTTTCGAGCTTTACTGATTTTTTTTTTTCGCTTCCTTCCTTCCCTCCTTCCGTTCACCGTTTCCCGACACCGAAATGCCACTACCACCCTATTTCCTTGTCCCTGCCCTCGCTTTCTCCACTCCGCTTCGTCTCCTCCATCCATCCTTCTTTCATGTGTGATTTATCCAGCCGGAAAAGAAGAAGTCATCCGTATGGCTTCACAGTTCTACGGCGGGTGTCCTGTAAGGGTGTAACCCGCAGCCTGCTTGGCTGTGCCACCCATGAACGCTGTACCGAAAATGCGACGAACTGAAGCGCTTGGTGCTGGTACGCAGTTGGGACGTTGAGGCTTAATTGGACTTTGAGGCATTTCTTGGATGTAGGGCTATCTTATTGATTTGGTTGGTTCTGGAGTAATTGGGACTGTGGACATTTGTATTATATAGGATGAAGAAATGAAAAGTATTTCTTATACAATGTTGTCGGACAGAAACTTCTATCATTTATGTGAGGGAGGTCGGCGCCAGCTGATGCGTAAGTCTTCGAGCTAGATTTATTATACATAAGCTGTCCCGTTACCCACAACTAGATCATATAAACTACAGCGACTTTTGTATCGTACATGGTCATGCAACATTTGTTACACACACACTTCGTCCATCGTCACATATGTGCATTATCTCGAGCACTTCGATGACACGGACAGCAGCACCCAGTGAGCGGTGGGATGTGCTAGTTTCTGTCAAGTTCAAGCGCTCTAGGCCCGTATGCGTCCGTGCATTCGTTCTCATGACGAGACGCAACTCAACGAAAATTCACCGAGCTGAGTCCTGACGGTCTTGCGCGGTCCGGGATGTTTTCTGATTCAAGCTCGATTCTCGAGGCGCGGCTTCAAATCTGATGTTGAATGACTCTATCCATTTGTATGATAAAGCCTTTATCACGGAGGAATACAGATTGCGAGAAGTTCAAGCTAGAAGGACCAGCACACGGTATCTTTGTGTGCACTTGTGTCGCGACACCCTTACCATGGGAGCGAATCTCCCCACGCACGGACCCTAGGTTCATACGAGTGGTGAGTGCGCTCTACCACTGAGCTAAGAAGGCTACATCCCGAGTTTCTCTCACTTCTATTTACTTCGAGATGATTTTCTAGGAGTACTTCTACCTATTCTATCATCACTCGTAGTCATCAAGCAGCGGGAGACGCCTCAGACAACTTGCACAGCATACACGAACGCCTCTAATTACTACCAAAACTTGCAAGACACTTGGAGTATCGAGCTCAGACCACCAAGAATTCCAAAATAATTCGATGACAGCTAGCGCTGCTCCTTTTCCTTTTGTCTTAAATTTAATACAATCTAGTCGCAGAATACAGAACTATAGGAAAAAGAAAAGTGTGTTCTTTGCTATTTATCTCCATGTTTCCATTAGTCCTGATACTAAGCTCGAAAGTCAAGCCGTCAGCAACTCAACTCCCCACGACTTTCGTCGTGCCAAATTCGAAACTTGTATACCCTTTTTCAGCCTCCTCTTTGATCAGCTTATGATAGATATCGACGCCTCCTACAAAATTCAGCGCCTCCACGTTCTTTCCAGGTATATTTGCTCCCATATACCATGACTTTGCCATAGGCCACAGACCCTTATAGGTGCATTCTTGGACGTAAGCCCGCCAACGCACCTCCGATTCTCGCAAAGGATTTATCGTATCGATGCCATTTTCTCTCATGTGCTTGATACATTCAATTATCCAGTCGCTTTGCATTTCCTGTTAATAGTTTTCATGAATATATGTGTATAGATCAAGGCAAGACAACAGCCAAACTCACAGCGCAGCTTGGACCGTTGCAAAAAGCAGTTGGACCGTGTGGGCCGTAGAGGAAAAACATATTTGGATAACCGTTTATAGTCATTCCAAGATAGGTATAAATCCCATTGGACCATTTTTCACGAACAGGAACTCCCTCTGTACCACGAATGTCGATCTGAGTAATACCTCCGGTGACAATATCGAAACCTGTGGCCAGAACGAGAATGTCGAACTCGAATTCGACTCCATCGCTCGTTTTAATACCTTTTGGTGTGATTTCGATAATGGGATTGTTGGATATGTCGATAAGAGAAACATTATCCTGGTTATAAACCTCATAATATCTCTGCTCTAAACTCGGCCGTTTAGTACCGAAAGGATGAGGGGGAACCATGGGTGCGAGTTTCTCTTGTAGCTCTGCGTCATGGATTCGTTCTCTAACCTTTTTCCGCCAGAATGCGTATGCCTCATCGTTAACTTCCTTGTTAGTATAGACATCTTCATACGTTTCAATCCAAAACCGAAACCCTCCCTTCTGCCAGAGATCCTCCCAGAATAGAGTACGCTCCTCAGGAGATACGGACAAAGCAGACTTGCGCTGAAGGTCGTAGGTAAAACCGGAAAAGGTTTGATGTCGGCGACGGAACATGGTAGGATAGAGATCCCCTTTCATTTTTGTCTGCTCTTCCTCCGTAAGCTTAGCCTGATTCATCGGCAGAGCGAGGTTCGGGGTACGCTGGAAAACAGTGAGGTGCTCTACATCCGGAGCAACCTCCTGGATAACCTGCACACCAGTCGCTCCGGTACCGATGATACCGACTCGTTTTCCTTTCACATCGACCCCCTCCTGTGGCCACCGAGAGGTGTGGTGACATACGCCCTGGAAGGACTCGAGGCCTTTGAATTCAGGAATGTAGAACTTGGAGCCGATGCCGGTGCATAAGATGAAGAATCGTGCGCGAACGACACGGCCGTCCTCTATAGTGATAGTCCACCGATCAGTAGAGGAATCCCACTGCGCAGAGACGACACGCGAGTTGAAGTAGATGTCCCGACTCAGGTCGAGCTTCCTGTCAACGTAGTGGAAATAATTTCGCAGCTCCTTCCATCCCGGAAACTTCTCCTTCCAGTTCCAATCCTTCCAAAGCTCCTCCATCGAGAATTGGTATATCGGTAGGTCAGAGTCAACCCGAGCTCCCGGATAGCAGTTCCAGTACCATATACCTCCCAGGTCTCCTCCTGCCTCGAAGACCTTCACGTTCATACCCAACTTTCGGAGGTTATATAGCTGGTGCACGCCGCCAAACCCTACGTTCACCTAACGGTCAGCGTTATGAAGAGTCACGAAAGATGGAATTGCTATACCAGCTCCTATGATGAGTGCATCGAGCTCCTGGGTCGAGGGCGAATCGTTTCCACTGGACATGCTGAAGTGGGGTTTGATAGCAGTACGTCTGTTGTTCATGTCCATTTATATTTTAAACCAGATCCTATCCAGGTATGACCTATTACCATGTATACTCATGTGGAGTATTTCTTTGGATCACCGGTCGATCCGGGCACTTAATGAAACCCTGAGTAGCGTCCAACGTCCAATATGACCTTCCCTGGCACAATAAGTGTGGGTACGATTCATAAGCTTCGGACACAGGTCGGATAGTACTTTACCCCAGCTCCTCACGCATGCCTTCTACCATTCAGTTTGTTACTAGCATATGACAAGATCCGCAGTTTCCAGAAATGCGAATTTGAAGTCCGGAGCTGACTGTCAAGTACATTTTAGACTCAGGCTCAAGTGAGATACCGGTTCAGAATGGGTTTAAGCCTATGGCCACATAAACCCCCACTGCACTGCTAGTCTTACTGCAGGATAGTGCGTACTATGCATTCTTCGGATAGGTGAAATGGTTCTGACTGCTGAATCCTATTGCGTTTCCATACCAGATGACCTCTTTAGGCGGATAGAGATTTAGCGGTGGCTTCTCATGCATATCAATTAGAAAGAAATGTGCGATAACCTAAAACCGAAGGGCTGAAGCTTGAGCCGTTTTCTTGTTCGTAGAGAATTGGTTAGACTCGTTGGCTTTATTATTGGAACTTTGGGGTCTTGATGAGGCCTGCCCCTGCTGAGTCTGCTGGTTACAACACCAGAGAAACGCTTACTGATCACGACGGCGACCAGTGGAGGTGTGGAAAGCCCCGTGTATGTGGGATAGGGCTATAGCTTGAGGAATAGTGCCCAGGACATGCCTTCAAGCCCGTAGTCGCTGTAGAATGTAGAGTGAGTGGGATAGAGTGAGAGTAAGACTCCATTATTGTCTCATGGTCCTGGACATTTATTCTTGGCATTCAGTTCGCCGTCTGCCAGACATACTTAGTGACGGAAGGAGCGCTCGACTGGGTCTCGGTTTACGCGGGAGACTGAAATAATGCTTGGTGAACATGCAGTTTTAGTACATACTCGACGGCTACGCAGACAAACCGGCGATTCGGAAGCGAGTAATAAGATACTAATGAGCACTCTATATTGGACAGATAATTCTACCTTTCATGTGAGGAAGGTTGGCGCCAGCTGACGCGTAAGACGTCTTTGAGCTAGATTTATTATACAAGCTATACTGTTACACACAATACACACAACCACATTGAGATTTATATGCAGAATAAACGGCGACTTTCGTATTGTACAGATCCTACAACAATCATTACACGTACAGCTCGTCCATCGTTACGCACATTATCTTGAACACTTCGATGTCACGGACAGCAGCTCCGTCAGGCGGATATGAGGTAAAGCTCCTGCAGCCGGGGGTGCCAGGTAAAAGGACTAGGCAACGTAGGTTGTCGAACGCTGGAGTCTGGGATGGCGCTGTAGATAAAGCTATGGATGAGGCGGTTCTCGGAGGCGGTAGAATCAGGAGAGTATTTGAGAGCCAGGCGTCGTCGGAGTATGTGAGGACAAGCAGGAGTTGGAGTTGTGCTGTTGACATGTTTATAAAAGCCGGGGAGTAATCGAAATCTCCAGCCGCTTTTCCTTTAGTTTTATCACCAAACCGTAACCCAACTCTGCAAAACCAAAACAATCAACCCAACCGCTACAATCTTCCTCCACACACCCGCATCTACCTGTTCCACCTCCTCTTCCCCTCCCTCCACCTCCTCTCCAGACTCATCCCACCCCTCCCGAAATCCCCGCCCCCAACTATTCTCGTCCTCCCAAATCCACCCTCTCTTCCTAAAATACCTAACAACAGGCTTCAATCCCCTACTCTCGCACCCTCCAAACAGCTCCCTACATCGCCTCACAATCTCCCTCGCCTTCAAATCCGATACCGTCCCAGCTCGAGGCGGAACAACCGTCTCCTCATCCCTCTCTCTTCCTATCCCTCTTAACCCCAGCCCTAACGGACCAGCTAATTCATCCTCCTCTTTGACGTCTTCTTCGTCGAGGATACTGATGTAGGAGTAGGAGAGTAAGCCGTTTGGGTTCGAGAGGTGGGATGTGGATTGGTACCAGGGGGTGTGTGGGGGGAAGTCGGAGGGGGAGAAGTAGGTTAGGATTTCGAAGGATAGGGTGTGGAGGGAGGAGAAGAAGGGGTGTTGGATTATTTTGGTTAGTTCTGAGTATTGGGAGTGAGTTGGGGTATTTGAATCTGCATCTGCATCGCCGTCTATCGCCGTCAGGAGAAACTCTAGGTTGGGTATACTGAGTGACTGAAGAGAGGGACACGAGATTGGGTTTGTATCGTATGCGGTTGTTAATCGCGTGAGGAGAGGGATGAGGTAGGAAGGTCGGGAGAAATCGTTTATGTTGAGTTTGGGGTGTTGGAGTGAGGTCATAATCGAGACGTCCATATACATCTGCAAGTCTTCCCCTAGTAACATTGGATGCACTGTTAGCGGTACTTCATGGTAGTTTCAGGAAAATACTCACCAAGGTTCACCATATGTTCAGTATCAAGCGACTTGAGGGTTAGAGAAAAACTTTGAAGGGCAGATGTCGCAGAGAGGAGAGTTCCTATAGTTTTAAAATCCGCAGATGATTTGCATCGACACTCCAGGGTTGTTATACCTCTAGCGTAAGGCAGCAAGAGGTCGACCATACGACTGTCGGATATATTGGCTATAGAGAGGACGCGGACACGACTAGACTCCGCACGCCTCTCGACAGCATCCGTCTCCATCTTCTCACCCGCAAAGTGCTTCACATTCACTTCAGACAACTTCAACACCCTAATCCCTGCCAATGATTCGTCCAACAAAGAGTACAATTCCCCCGGAGAGTCGAACCATACATGGTGTAACGTCAACTCGGTCACAGACTGACGCCAAACGCGTAACCGCTTTCCATCGAATCCATTCGCATGTTTCCAAAAGGTATAGGAGATAGAGAGATGTTGTAAATGAGCAAAAATATCGTCTAGTGCCTTGCGTCGATCTACATTCCTCGTCATGCCACCACACTGACGTCTTACACCGGCCATCTCGTCGAGGATATCAAATTTCCAAGCATTCTCGCACAGAACAGATAGGAATCCTTCTGGGTGGACGAGCTTTAGATGGCGTACTCTTGCTAGAGGGATCGTGCAAGGTACTTTGTTCTCCAAGTCGAGCAAATTTAGCAGAGAGTGAGCGTGGTCGATGGTTCGTAGGTCGATTGTTTCAAAGATGAGGTAGCGAGTATGAGCAAGCCAGGAGCGACAGACCAGTGAGCAGATTTTTAGAGTTTTTTTGGATGTTATATGGTCGAGAATGAGATGTACGAGCTCGGGAGGTAGGGACTTCATGACGTTGAAGAGTAAGTGCCGGTTACCTGTAGAAGCGCCCACCGGAGTTGAAAGGCGCCCAGAGCAATTTTCTCTGTAATAACGATGACCTCCCTCCCAAACGAGCTAGCGAACATCATCGTCTCCCTCATTCAGGATAAAAAGACTCTCTTAAACTGCAGCCTCGTCTCACACTCTTTTCTCTCCATCTCTCGTCCAGCCATCTTCTCGCAAATACACATATTTGGCCACGAATCTACCTCTTCGTTCTTATCGCTATGCGACAGCCCGCTTTGTACGATTCCACTTGCGCGTACGAAATTTTTCCAGGCGTGCGAAGGCTGCGCCGAAGGCTTTGAAACAAGTGTACTCGAACGACTGTTAACGTGGGTAGCTTCTGATGGGAGTGGTAAAACCCTCGAAAGTATACTCGGTGCACAATTGGAAGAATTGTCTATAATGTGGGTGAGGTGGAAAGAGCTCAATAAAACGGCAGAGAGAAACTTGTTGGTGTGGTTTAGGAATGTGATAACGCTTGATATTGGCTATGTGTTGTTTGAAAGCGAAAAGGAGCTTAGTATGCTTGTGGACTCATTTCCGAAGCTTCAGGAGCCGAATTTGTTTCATGTCGATGTCGGTTCGAAAGACATTGATTCTGATGACGAGGACACCGACGCCAACAACGCCAACAACGCCAACGACACCAACGACACCACTGACGACGTGTTTGTACTTTATAAACGACGCCCGCCGAAGCATTTATACAAAATATTGTTCTCAGATATGGATCCACGATTTCTCAATGAGCTCATACGTTACGGGCCTACCCTACGCAGCTTCACGTGTATCTTTTCACTATTCGACGAAGATACATCTGATGCTTCCCTTCCGGCTATCGGAGAAATCTTGCAAAGCGCAAAAGCGTTGGTGAAGTTCACTTTCAGAGTGCAAATTAATAACCTACACAATTGGAGGGATCATTTCTGTAAAGTTTTGCTTTTTTGTGTTCATGAATAATTTCGAACAGTCTTACTATAGACTTTTACCTCGCACCACACATCGATTTCTCCTCTCTCCGTCATCTCGAGATTGATATCTACGAAGAATCTCTCATAATCCCCTTCCTCGAACATATCTCAGATACCCCTTATCCTCACCATCACCCCTCCGAACCTCCCAGACCCTCCCTCCGAACCCTCCGAATCCCCTCTCTCGAATATACCCTAGCCCGAACCGACTGGTCACACCTCGACACCCTCCTCCAGAAACCTTACTTTTCCTCTCTCCGAGAACTCAGCTTTTGCGTCGCAGATCGTTTCACTTTAGGGGACTACATTGGTGACGTGATCTCCAGCTCAAGTACTATGAGTCCGAGTCAAGTTCCTGGGCTCGCTGAGGGCTCGCTGATGGCAACACGTGAGACGTTTACCGCTAAGGCTCCACGTCAGGGAACACCTGCTCATGCTGCTCTTACCAAGAGGACGGAGGTTATCAAGGAAAGGTTACCGAGGTGTAATGAGCGTGGGTTGTTGAAGTTTAATTATATCTTCTCGATTCAGCAATAAATATGAAGATTTACGGTTTTTGTTGTGATGAAATTTAGATGGAAGGGAGGATAGGATGATTTCAGGGGGTTCTCGTCGTTTTGTAACTGTTTCTTGTTCTCAAAGGACATTACTGTAGATTCATGAACAGATTTTATGCATGAACAACTTCGTGTTTCTCTTCTAACGATCCGTGACCTTTTGTACCCATCCCATGTTCATCCAAGATCTTCTGCGTGTCAATATTATCTCCGAATACTTCGTTCATTTCTTCCAGAGTTCTCCCTGAAGTTTGAAGACGAGATGTGTCAATATCGGACATAACAAATACTTATGAACGTATAGGATGACTGAAACTCGCCTTTCGTTTCGGGGAAGAATGCCGCGATCACCAAGAGATCTGCGAAATTCAGACAGACGAAAACTATATAGAATTTATATCCGATGTTTGTTATTGCCAGGGGAGACACCTTATAAATGAAATAAAAAAACACATTCAAATCAATACGGAGCCGCATTATAGCTAGAATTGAAGTTTTTGGATCTACGAACCTGAGACAGAAGTACGTTGAATGCCCAGTTACTGCATGTCGCAACGCTAGTCCCAATGGAACGGGTACTTGTAGGGAAAACCTGGTATCATAATTGAACGAGAATACATCAGAATTTGAAAGGGGTCAGGTTAGGTAGACATTCCACCTACCTCAGACGCCAAGACCCAACTAATGGGGCCAAAACTCAATGAAAAAACAATACTAGTTAGAAATATCATAGCTATCCCCGCTCTGAACCATCATTCAGAAAGAGGGGGGAAGGGGGGAACACCTGTCAGTAGCACAATCTAGCTTAGTCCAGGACCCCAATCCAACGTACCGCTGAGCAGCAGGATTTGCTGCAGTTGTAGCATCAGGAGTTACGGGATTAGTAGCCAAGATCGCAGCCAAGATGGAAAATGTCGCGACGAATGTTCCTGCTCCGAACATAAGAGGTTTCTTTCTTCCAACGCGGTCCAGGACAAATGTGATGAAGCTAATAAAAGTAAATGTTAGACATTAGACGAGGTTGTATCAGAAAAGGAACAGAAATCGTTCTCAAATTTGTACGTACAAGAAATTAGCGATAGGTCCTACGGCGCCGTAGATACCTTGCACTAACAGTGCTTTACCACCTTCGACTCCAAGGCTCTTCCACATCTGAGGTCCGAAATAGTTGATGACTAAAGAAGAAGGGAAGAAAATTCAGAGAAATAGGCATCATAAAACACGAGTGCGGGTATACATACTATTAATGCCTGTGAACTGGCCAAAGATCTGTACTCCACAACTAACGAGTGTACGTCGAAGCATAGCTCGAGTAGACCAAAGATCACTCAGTCGTCTGCTTCGAATGACAGACTCAGCTTTGATGGTTTCGTACATCTCGAGATATTCTCTTTCCGCAGCTTCTTTGCTCTCAGGAGTACCAGCGCTATGAAGTGTATACACAACTTCTCGAGCTTCGTCGTCCCTTCCTACTTCCAATAACCAACGCTATGTAAAGATCACTTTAATAACAAGAAGATTCATTATTCAAAAAGGAAATTGACAACGTACTGGGCTATAAGGCAAAAATTGGATTCCTATGAAAAGCAATCCAGCGGGCATAAGCTGAAAATATAAGTTGAGAACGGTCAGTTGCTAAATCATAGATAACCCACTATACCTGCAAGCCCAAGGCTAAACGCCAACCTTTGTCTCCGTTGATAAATTGGCATCCGTAGCCGACCTGCAAGTTTTACAACCGTCACAGGGAGATCAATGCTTTGAGTTCAGAGGCTATACATACCCAATTCGCAACAAWGAACCCTATGCCGATCAGCTGCTGGGTAAGTCCAACAAGGAACCCTCGGATCTTAGGTGGAGCTATTTCGGTCTGGAATCAAAATGGATGTGAGGAGGGTATATCGTGTGGAGAGCGTAAAACCAGCTGTACGTTGTATAAAGGAACTGTCATAGATAGTATACTAACCAAGAACGATAAATGAGACGCCGAAAAAAAGGAGTGATCCTTTCAACTCACCCTATGGCGAAACCAGCAATGATACGTCCGACAATGAGAGTCGCAATATTGTGTGCTCCTGTCTGCATCGCACATCCCCAAAGCGCCCATAAGGTACCAATCTATCCCAGCCTGTTTAAGACAGCCAGAAAACGACAGAAATAACAGGTGTCTTCGTACTTGTATTGTCCGCTTACGCCCAAACTTATCGTTTGCCCTAGTTATATCTTCAGACTGACAGCCAAGAGCTAGAAAGTTATAATCTCGTTCTTACCATCCCGCCCCCGCAGCACCGAAGAAACATCCACCTGTTTATTTCGAGGACTTGAATTGAATTTATGACCACAGGTGGCAAAAGAGCGGACATGTACCATTGAAAGTAGACACTATCGCGCCTTGAATATCGGGATTGTCCCCGAACCGTGACACAAAGCTGTCCATAGCAAGGACCGTAGAAATTATTCCACTAACATCAATGAGCGTTCGAATACCAAAGACTCATCACATCTGTATACCTATCATAGCTATACGAGGACAAATGTCAGTCGTGGGTCAACTCGAAGATTAGAGACCTGGTGCAAACCCAAAAAGGAACGCGCCTAGAACCAGCATCAGGAAAGGATGAGAAAACAATCGCTTTAGATCTCACCGATAGACGAAAAAGCTGCTATGAAGATATTGAACAGGAGCCCCATGTTAGACGTCAGCAAAGTCGACGTATGCCAGGATGCTGTACGAGTGTTGTATAAGTATCAACTTGTGGTGGCTAGCCTGACAATGGTGGCGAAACCTCGGAGTAAGGTACGAGAAGATTTAATGATCATGAGAACACAGCGAGTTTCGAGCATATAGGCCATCTTACGGAATTGAGTTAAGTGTTCTTGATGTTTTCTTGCAAGATAGACAACAAGGTGTGGGGTGCGGGGATAGTTTGATCACGAGCGCAACAGGAGGGATCAAAGCTGCGGGCCGAGAGGCAGCAAAAGCCGAGCCTACCATCCAGCTCTGGGATTGTGGAAGAACTCGAAGAGTGTCCTTGCAGACGTCGAGGATGCTAAAATCTGCAAATCACGAGCCATAAGTACTTTTCGGAAATGCCTACGCCCGGTGAGCGGTGGGGCGTGCTATCGACATCGAGCTTCTGTCAAGTTCAAGCGCTCTAGGCCCGTATGCGTCTGCGTTGGTTCTCATGACGAGACACAACTAAATGAAAATTCACCGAGCTGACGGTCTTGCGCGGTCCGGGATGTTTTCAAGCTCGACTCCCGAGGCGTGGTTTCGAATCTGATCTTGATTGAATCTTTCCATTTGTATGATGAAGCCTTTATCACGGAGAAGTGCACAAGAAGTTCAAGAGCATTGAAGCATTGAAATCGAAGGCTAGTAGTAGAAGGACCACACAGAGTATCTTTGTGTGCACTTGTGTGGCGACACCATTACCACGCGAGCGAATATGCCCACGCAGGGACTCTAACTTGCTTCTCTAGCGGTACTCACTCTATTTTACTTCGAGATATTTCTCTAGCACACTCGTAGTCATCAAGCAGCGGGAGACGGCTCATACAACATGCACAGCATACACGAGTACCTCTAATTATTACAAGACACTCGGAACGTCGAACCCGGACTACTGTAAGAATTCGATGACAGCTAGCGCTATTTCTGTTTCTTTTGTCATAATACAATTCCAGTCACAGAATACTTACAGGACTATGAAAAAGAGAAAAGTATGTTGTTTTCTATTTATCTTCGGGTTTCAAAATTTCATCATTAGTTGATACTAACCTCGAAAGTCAATGCGCCAGCAACTCAACTCCCCACGGCTTTGGTCGCGCCAAAGTCGAAGCCCGTATACCCTTTCTCAGCCTCCTCTTTGATCAGCCTATCATAAATATCGACGCCTCCTACAAAATTCAATGCCTCCAGGTTCTTTCCAGGTATATTTGCTCCCATATACCACGATTTTGCCATAGGCCACAGACCCTTATAGGTGCATTCTTGGACGTACTCGCGCCAACGCACCTCCGATTCTCGCAAAGTATTTATCGTATCGATGCCGTTTTCTCTCATGTGCTTGATACATTCAATTATCCATTCGCTTTGCAGCTCCTGTCAACAGTTTTAATGAATATACGCGTATAGATCGAGTAAAGACAACGGCCGAACTCACAGCGCAGCTTGGACCGTTGCAAAAAGAAGTTGGTCCGTGTGGACCGTAGAGGAAGAACATATTCGGATAACCGTTCATAGTCATTCCAAGATAGGTATAAATCCCGTTGGTCCATTTTTCGCGAACAGGAATCCCCTCCGTACCACGAATGTCGATCTGGGTAATACCTCCGGTGACAATGTCGAAACCTGTGGCCAGAACGAGAATGTCGARYTCGTATTCGACTCCATCGCTCGTTTTAACACCYTTCGGTGTGATTTCGGCAATGGGATTGTTGGATATGTCGATAAGAGAGACGTTATCCTGGTTATAAACCTCGTAATATCTCTGCTCTAAACTCGGCCGTTTAGTACCGAAAGGATGAGGGGGAATCATGGGTGCGAGTTTCTCTTGTAGCTCTGCGTCATGGATTCGTTCTCTAACCTTTTTCCGCCAGAATGCGTATGCCTCATCATTCGCTTCCTTGTTAGTATAGACATCTTCATATGTTCCAAGCCAAAACCGAAACCCTCCCTTTTGCCAGAGATCCTCCCAGAATAGAGTACGCTCCTCAGGAGATACAGACAAAGCGGACTTGCGCTGAAGGTCGTAGGTAAAACCGGAGAAGGTTTGGTTTCGGCGACGGAAGAAGGTAGGGTAGAGATCCCCTTTCATTTTCGTCTGCTCTTCCTCCGTAACCTTAGCCTGATTCATCGGCATAGCGAGGTTTGGGGTACGCTGGAAAACAGTGAGGTGCTCTACATCTGGAGCAACCTCCTGGATTACCTGCACACCAGTCGCTCCGGTACCGATGATACCGACTCGTTTTCCTTTCACATCGACCCCCTCCTGTGGCCATCGAGAGGTGTGGTGACATACGCCCTGGAAGGATTCGAGTCCTTTGAATTCAGGAATGTAGAACTTGGAGCCGATCCCAGTGCATAAGATGAAGAACCGTGCGCGAACGACACGTCCGTCTTCTATGGTGATAGTCCATCGGTCAGTAGAGGAATCCCACTGTGCAGAGACGACGCGGGAGTTGAAGTAGATGTCGCGACTCAGGTCGAGCTTCTTGTCAACGTAGTGGAAGTATTCTCGCAGTTCCTTCCATCCCGGAAACTTCTCCTTCCAGTTCCAATCCTTCCAAAGCTCCTCCATCGAGAATTGGTATATCGGTAGGTCAGAGTCAACCCGAGCTCCCGGATAGCAGTTCCAGTACCATATACCTCCTAGATCTCCTCCTGCCTCGAAGACCTTCACGTTCATACCCAACTTTCGGAGATTATACAGCTGGTGCACGCCGCCGAACCCTACGGTCACCTGACGGTCAGCGTTATGAAGAGTCGTGAAAGATGGAATTGGTATACCAGCTCCTATGATGAGTGCATCGAGCTCCTGGGTCGAGGGCGAATCGTTTCCACTGGACATGCTGAAGTGGGGTTTGATAGTACACCTGTTGCTCATGAACGTTTATATCTTAAAGCAAATCCCATCTAGATATGGCCCTCTTTCTATGTATACTCATGTGGAGTACGAGCACCTGTCAATCCGGGCACTTAATGAAACCCTGAGTAGCGTCCAACGTCCAACATGACCTTCCTGCTTCAATAAGTGTGGGTACGATTCATAAGCTTCGTACACCGGTCGGATGGTACTCTACCCCAGCTCCTCACGCATACCTTCTACTATTCAGTTTGTTACTAGCATATGACGAGATCTGCACTTTCTAGGAATGCGAACTTAAAATCCGCAACATTTTGGACTCAGGCTCTAGTGGGATACCGGTTCAGACTAATTTTAAGCCCCCACTGCGCTGCTAGTCAGGATAGGGCGTACTATGCTTTCACCGAATCTGTGACATGGTTCTGACTGGTGAAATGGTCCTGACTGCTGAATTCTAACGTGTTTCCGTACCAGATGACCTCTTTTCATGCGAATAGAAATTCTGAGGTGGCTTCTCATGCATTTCGATCTAGGAAGAAATATGTGATAACTTAAAAACCGAAGGGCTGAAGCTTGAGCCGGATTTTAGTTTGCGCAGAACTGGTTAAATTCGCCGGCCTTCGTTAATATATTTTTGGAACTTTGGGGTCTTGATGAGGACTGCTTCTCGAACTTTGTTTCAAGTCCCTGCTGACTACGATGCTCGCTGAGTCTTCCGTTAGAAACACAGAGAAACACTAACTGATCATGACGGCGACCACTGGGCGTGTTATGAATTCTTGCCCGGAAAGCCTCATGTATGTGGGACAGAACCATAGATTGAGGAACCGTGCCTAGGGCATACCCTTGAACCCATAGTCACTGTAGAATGTAGAGTGGGAGTAAAACTCCATTATTGCCTCATGGTCCTGGACATCTATTCTTGGCGTTCAGTTCGCCGTCTACCAAACATACTTTATGCCGGGAGGAGCGCTTGAATTGTCTGGGTTTACGCGGAAGACTGGAATAATGCTGGTGAACATGTTTTAGTACATACTCGACGGCTGCTCAACGGCTACGCGGACAAACCGGCGATTCGGGTGTGAGTAATAAGATACTACGGGCCTTCTGGGGCTCTCTCTTATCGTGTGCTGAATCTCGGTATGCTTGAGTCTAGGAGTAAGGGTATGTTTCCGATTTCCCGAGGCGCTACCAACTGATTCCAGTCTTTTGTGCTTCATCTCGGTATGCTGGAGCCTAGGAGTGTTTCCGAATTCCCGGATCACTACCGACAGGTCAGTGTCAGTGGCTAACTCTCAAACTTATAAGGCTACTCTACATAGCACTGCTCTAGCGCTTCGCTATGCGCTCTTCACATTTCCGGAGGCTCGGCCTTCGGGCTTGAAGCTATGAAACGTGAAAGAAGCGATTATGGTCCTACCAGGGAAGTGTAGGTGCGAATTTTATGAAGAATCTAGAAAAAGAATGAGCGAAGCGGTCCTGCCTAGCCAACTGGCGCGGGACAAAGAGAAGAGGGTAGATCTCTGGTAAATAATCAACTCATCCAAGACCTGAGGGGCCCAGATAACCGAAGAATTTGTTGAAGTGCGAGGACCGGGGTTTTCCCAGATAGATCTAAACACGGCGTCAAATTACGCGATTCGTCCGTCTAAAGAGACGAGAAATTAAAGTAGCGTTTACAGATCTTCGAACCGAGTACAGGATACTCACTGATACTCATCGAGAGAAGTTCCACCATTGTTTAGTTGAACACTTGAACAAATACTTGAGAAGGGGGTTCAATATTCAACTGACAACATGGACCTACATGTAATCAACTCAAAGTGAGACGTTACTATAGAAGCGAGAGCATTGGCCTACTTAGAGAAGCGAATAGCCAAAGACTCGTCGGATAACCTATGAGAGCTGAAACAAACGAGCGAGACGCGTAAACGAGACTAACTGAAGGTGTAGCGTTGAGGTAGCACATATGTAGAAGTAAAAAGTGTGAATTTCACGAAGTCGTAAGAATTAGGAGTAAACTGATATGATATACAAATGCTTTATTAATGCTAAATGAATGCCTACTATAGCCAAAGGTGACTGAGGCTAAGTGGATAAACAAATCACTACTGATACTCAGGGCTCCCTATGGGAGCTGAAACTAACGCGCTCTACACCTAAACGTGCCTGGCTGAAAGTGTAGCGTTACGATAGCAAATATTTAGAAGTTGAACGAGTGAACTTCTTGAAGTCGTAAGAATTCGGCGTAGGCCGATTTGGTCTTCAATTGCTCTGATTTTTGCTGCAGAAATGTCCACATCAGCCAAAGATCACCGAGGATCAGCGGATAAACATCCTCAGTTCTGGTACTCAGCGCTCAACGCTCAGTGTCTTATCTCGGTTCGGAGAAAAAACATTAATCCGAAACTCATTTGGAGGCTTGAAGCGTTTTTTATATGAGTTTTTGGCTAGGATTTGAAGAAAAACTTTCCGGGGCATCGGGGATCTGGAGGGGGTTACCGGGGACTCCCTGATTAGGTACTGGTATTCTCCGCAAATTCCAGGCCTGTGGTTGTACAACGAAAGCTAGTTTCGCCGTAAGGAGTCAAAAATATGAACATTCACCGAGTC